>CP099854.1:13844875-13922375 GCA_030062745.1 Capitulum mitella
ACCTCACGGGCATCTACTGGGGTTACCTTTCACGGCACGTATTGCCTCGAAGAACTGAAAAGAGGTGGCCAAGGTGGGCCATTCTGTCATCCTGATGAAGTGCAATGGCGTCCTAAGACGGAATCTTCTAAGACGGCGACTTGTTCATCGCAACTCCCATGGAGTTTTCTTGCACAAGAATTTTTAAAACGTGTTACCCATAGAAACATTCGTGGGAGTCTACAATGCCGATCAAACTGACGAAATTTTCATTTGCAGAGCAGCAAAATTACTGGAAGCTCCCTTCGTGACACTTGAGGGCTTCCTTTAAATCAGGGGAGATGACGTAGCCCGCCTAACCTACCACGTTGTTAAGATTATTCCTTCCAAGGGGTTCCCACGAACTAAGCTTATTTCTGATTTCATTTATTTGTAATTAAAATTTACGCTGACTTCTTGCCTCCTTTGATTTATCAACGTTCACGACATGTTTGTTCGGGGTGTTTCATGGCAGCATCAGTCGCCTGAATATGCTTCCAATGGCTGACAGGACCTCGTCGAGTTTGCCATGACAGACTGAAATATTTTGGTGCTTCGTACTCTCTAGACTGTGGCAAGCTCCTTCTCCACATGCACTCATCCGTCCAAGAAAACTGACCAATTTGATTTCGGACTAACTGAATCTGGATAACCTCATTATATAAGCAGATCATTATAAGCTGAAGTAAAACTCTGTGTTAAGACGACCGCTTTTTCGTGGCCTTTACTGATTACGTCCTTGGCACGTGCATGGCTTCTTGTCCGGACGATAAAAATTGTTATATCAGATGCTGCAAAGTGTGCCTCCTGCATAGGTAAGGGCCTACAGTGCGGGCAGGGATGCGCATACCCTGGCCTTTCCTCTCCAGGAGGCGATGTGGGAGGGGAGGAGGCACTAACCCATGACTTACCCTACTATGCCACCTGCCCATGCGCCGACGTCCTAGGCGTAGCCAAAAAAGCCGTCGCGGCCATTACCCGGCACGTTGTGCCGGTTACGAGGATGAAATCTAGCTTTTCGCGATTTCGAGACGACCAACGGCAGTACAGAGGGATGCGTCAGTTTCCGTGCTCATACAGCGGCGAAAAGTTTGACTGGAGTGTTTCTCGAGTCGGTCAGATCCGTTCGTCTCCAGAACACTTTTCCACCCCCCCCAAATCTTTTTTTTTTTTTTTTTGTAGGGTCCCCCCCCCCCCCCCCTCTCTTTTTTTTTTTTTTCCCATCCTTATTGGGGTGGTTGTTGGGGCGGGGGGGTTTTTTTTGGGCCCCCCCCCCCACTTATATTTTGGGTTTTTCACACAAATTACTGACGTCTTACAGGGGAGAGGGCTTGACCCAAGACTTTGGACACGTAAGCTCAAGAGGCTGTGTGTCCTAACTCACAAACAAACAAACAATGTAGCGATCGTCGCTGTTCTCTCGTATACACACATAGAATAAGACTTACGTATGTGTTGCACGCGTCGACCACGTGTTTTCAATGAGGCGCCACAGCCCGCACCCCTGACCAGGAAGGTCGCAGACTGGCATCTGATGGCCCAGTTGTTGACAGCGAACAAGCGAGCGACGCTCTTGCAAGGCTTTGACCCTATTCCCGTAAGAGGAAGGGGGCTTCAGAAGCCTCCCCTCCGGTTTGTTGCTCGCCATTTGCAGGGAGCGAAGCTGCGTCACGAAACTTGGTCACGTTTCCCATTCATTATCTCTGCGCATCGTGCCAGATTTTCATAATTTATTTTTCCCCAGGTGTAGAGCCAAGTCACGTTTCTGAAAAGCACCCGAGGCCATTTTGACACAGCTGTAGTCACAAATAGCTGCCAAAAATGGAGGTTTTGAAGTAGAACTTAAAATTCCAACTGAATATGTCATCAAGTAACCAGGAAAACAGACAAAAATATTTTTGTTCACCTGCGACCTATTTGCTAGGTAGAGTCTACGTCAAAAGTCAAACTCTGGTTTTATGTGAACATTATTTTTGGCGCTGACATCTAAAAAAATACATGTAGCTTGGCACAGTGTCCTCTACCTGAGTTGCAAATTCCAGGGCGGTATCAGGTCGAGTTGAGGAGCTATGACCTAAAATGTTCGCTTGCTCACCGCATACCGCAACAGCAATGAACAGGAATTTTAGGAACATAGTTTATTCAAATGTTTGGAAGCGCTTTCAAGGACCATGAGATGAGCCTACGGCCATTCAATGTAACGCTGAAGGCCATTTGAGTCCATAGGAGGTCAAAGGTTGTACGATGAGCTAATGAACATGAGACCACGACAGTTCCCCCTTTTTCATGCCGTGGCGCAGCCAATGCTGACATTGCACCAACATTGCATTGCGATTTGTAATGTTGAATTATAGACTGAGTAGGGAAAGCTGAAAAATCCTAGAATTCTGTGTGAACTCAGTTAAAAAATTCTCCCTATTTTCCAGCTTCTTTGGACGCCTATGAATCTTCTCAAAATTCCAAACGTATGGGCCAAAGGATGAGTCCCATCGATTACCTATCGATTGTTACGGTTGCATCAGAGCTGGCCAATAAACGTCGGAGTTATGGCAAGTAAGAATATCCAGCTTCTGGCTTTTTTTCTCCCTGTGTTCACCTCTTAAAAGGTTTTAGCCTTTTTTTTTAAATAAAAATGTGGTTCACATCATGACAAATCGATCGCCGTTTCTTGCGATCAGTTGCGATCAATCGATTTTTCAAATCGGACGGATAGTTTTCGAGACGGGGCGGGGGGACTGAATACGGCCTCATATGAAAATCTGTGCTGGTATAATGGATATGGGAATAAGGTTCAGTTCTTTTTTATAAGCAGCGGAGCCAAGGAATAATGCAGGGGACTGGATGAACTTGGTGATGGGATAGCGGCACCAAGTTACGAAAATATATCCTCTGCATATCCTTCCCTGCGAAATTACACGACACGGGTGATGTCGCAAAGGTGTACGACACCGGGCAAAACGTGTAAGATCTGGAGCAGAGATGGGGAGAGAAAAATCCTCCCTGTCTTCATAACTGAGATGGAATCCGCTTTTGGTGAGGCGTTTCAACGTTCCGTTCAAGATTACAAAACAAAGTTGCAGTTATGAAGCAATGCTGCTGCCCGTTCGTTCCCTGTCGTTTCTGAATGATTTGTGACAATGTGCGACCCGACCCAAATTTCAAGTTCATTTATCATATACAGTGGAAACCAGTAAGACATTTAGGTATTATAAGACAGGATATTTAACGTTAAGTATTTTATATATTTAGGTGTTATAAGATGAAAGATATATTCGTATGATATTTTGATATACACCGTGACCGGTAGCTCAGTTTGTAGAATTCTGGTCACTCCAGGTAAGATGGGATCGAATCGAATCCCAGCGCTCGATATTTGGCCCGCCGGTCAGCTGGGTAGGGCCAATAAACGTCTAGGCAACTGAGTGACATAGGGCCAAACTGACTACCGTACGGCCGTGTCGCACCCTTCGCAGCACATCAAAAATTTGCTACAAAATCAACCGTTACCTGGAATTGCTCGATAGAGTGCACGGGGTCGGGGTATGTGCAACAAACTATGCTTAGTACGCGCTCCGACTCTCAGCACCACCCCATCAACCATTCGGATCAAATTTATTTAAAAAATGGTGATTTAAGTAGCTGCATTGTTCCTAAACACAACGCGTGGGCCAAACGTAACATTTCCACTTTTATGTTACGATCTCATACTTAAGCAGCCAATCAGTGTTGTGTGGATGTCCCTTATGAGGCGGCTTGGCTGGAAAAAGACAACTGGCACGCACTGGACCTATGGCCAGTATGAGATCTAACGCCCTGCTAAATATCATCGTGCAATAAACGACCACTCGCGCACGTGGCCAGCTGGCTCAGAACGACTTGAGATAGCAGAGCGCAGCGCCTTCGCATGCCAAACACGGTACAGCTACGTTCCACGCGGCTGTACCGCGATTCGTGATACGTTCCGCATGACGTCATTACTGCGCGGCGGTTAGCTTGAGATCAGCACGTACGCCTCTCAGGCAATATTTACACTGCGTCGAAGGCGGGACTGGCTACGAAGTGGCAGCCGCGCCGGATGTTACAGTCAGTGGCGATCAGGGAAATCCCTGGAACAGCCTACCACGGGCCGCAACGGCAATGGGAACAAATCAAGACTACCCGTACCATAAACATATGCCGGGATGAAGAACAGACAAAGGGGCAACAGACAATCAGAACAGACAAAGGGGCAACAGACAATCAGTAATGTGCCACTGTTTATAAACGAACATGTCACAAACAATGAATGTTATATCTATGCTCTTTTGTGCTTTTTAAATTCTGTTGTCTTATGCCTTGTTTAATCAGCCGTAATCCTTCCACTCCTAATCCTTTGCTTCTTTATCTTTCAACTGAGTCATTGCCTTGAGCGAAGCGTCAGAACGGCTGCAACAATGGGCTCTTTTGTTGCATCCCTATCATTACCTACCATTCAGCAGGTGTCTCACAGCGTGTTCAGTAGGTGGCAGTGTTCAGCTGGGCACCTGTTGTCTTATTCCTATACCCGGCATCCCGTATCTTTGGTCCCAGTCCTCGTTTGACTTTCGTCGTGTTTAGGCCTGTTCACGTCCTCTGTACGCATTTTTTCCGCGTGCAGAATACCCTCAGTGCGGTGAGGACGCCTATGTGTACATACAATACAATACAAAGGCTGGCTACTTGTAAAGCCGCTCCAAAGGAACCGTCGATTATGTGCCGAGAAGGGGTACGTTCGTCCCGTTCATTGTTCGCGCCGCAGCCTTGAATTCAACCGGCACCAAACGCTAAACGCGGGAGAAGCGGAAGGCGTGGGTTACGGAGTAAGGCCGAATTTAGTGGCCAAATTGCCACTTCGGTAGACGGTCTATTTCCAGGAGCTGGCAGATTGGCGAATAACGTGATGGCGAGATTTTGCAGGCCAAACTGCTGTTCACAGAGGCGGGCTGAAGTACTCACACTGCGTTTCCACGCACGGTGGCTCAAAATGCAATCTACGTCATAGTATGGGACATTAGCGAAAAGCGCTTAAAGCCTTTACTTCGCCGCTAAATCTCATGCAACATTATCGCGGGCTTAAGAGCGGGACGGGGGAGAGGGTTTCCCCAAAAAATTTCACCAGGCGTTAACGCCAACCTTAAAACGCTGCGTGGAAATAGTCACTGCAGAATTTTCTGGTGCCTCGTTTACTCCAATATCCCTACGCATATGTCACACGATTTGGAATAAAAAATTTCATCATAGGCATATTCCGAATGGTGTTTTTCACTTAAATCGGCAGCCAAAAATATGCGGGGAAACTAGTCACACTTCAGGTCAACTGACAAACTCAATCTGCAAGCAGTCTATTAATTAGGCTTCGCCAGACCTTGGGGTCTGCCGTCGACACGGCCCGGAAATAAATCAGAGGACTTACAGCATGCTGTCTTTGAACCCCCGAACAAGTATCGGTACATAATATGACATGATGACTTCTGGTGGCCTTAATACTGACCTGATTGTAGTACATACATGACATTCTTCTAATAGTCCTGTCGTGAGCGCGCTCGGCACGCTCGGTGGCGCAGCCGACCAGCCCATCGGTGATCGGCGGCCACGTGACTGGGGCGTGGTCCCCGCCGCAGGCGACCGCCGCCAGCCGCCCGCCGCCGCAGCCGCTAACCGCCGCCCGGTGACCAGCTCCGACTCCCGCACAGGCTCGGCGGTTATCTGGCGGATAGTAGGGCCGCAGCCAATGCCGGATTGGTTGTCACCCGTTGGCCTCTAGGCCTGCCTGTAATTCCTGGATGGCCGCTACGCTGCCCGTATGCGTTACATCATGTGACGTAGCATGTTTGGCCATGAAAGGGGTATCCATGTGCTCGGTGTATGCACTTGTGGTGTGGATTGGACACTGAACACTTGAGCCCAAGTCTCTGCGCGCCCTAACCTAAACTAACCAACCAGGTGTGCTTGGCGGCTTGGCCAGCAGTACATCTCTGTACGAGACGTTCGCCTTTCAGTTGACCAGCTGGACGACACAACAATTGCCAAAGTTTTTCAGTTGTGTTTGATTTTTTTCTGTTTTCCCTGTGACACCTAATGTTTTCCAGATGTTGGGGATTCTCATGAGCCCTGGTTTGACGAAGGTGGATGTGCAGGTCAGCCCGGCAAGGGCAAGAACACATGTTACTTGTACGCGATCGAGGATGAAAAATCACATTGGAAATAACCCGAATTTGGGATGCCTATTAACCCTATTCCCGGCAGGGGGGGCGGAATCCGCCCCCCCTTCGGGTTTTTTGCTTGCCAATTCCAGGCTTTTTGACGCAGCTTCACGAAACTTGGTGGCTTTTTCTAGCTATTCCTTGTACGCGCCGTGACAAAATTTCGAAATTCTATTTTGCTCAGGGGCGGCGCCAGGCAACGTTTTTGGGAGGCACCTCAGGTCATTTTTGGCCATGTTGAGGGTAAAAGGAAAATGCCTGCCAAAAACAGAGTTTTTAAGATAGAACTTAAAACTTTATATGAATATATAGCTAAATAGTTGGGCAATGTGCATATGTAATTTTGTTTATCTGAGGTCACTTTACAAGGTCAGGTCAAGGTCAAAAGTCAAAATTTGTTTTTTCGCAATAATTTCGGCGCCGTTTTTTCAAATGTCAAACCCGGAATATATATGACGTAGAAATATGTCCTCTACTTGTGTACCAAGTTTCAGCTTGATATCAGGTCAGGCCACGGAGCTATGACCTAAAATGTCAGTGCACGTACCCTATATCGCAAAAGCCAAAAAATGAATTTTTTGGAATAGAGTGAATTTAATCGATTAAAAACGTTTACAGATAATATTGAATGCACACGACATCATTCCAGGTGACCCCAAGGTCACTGGAGGTCATTTAAGGTCAAAGGTCACAAGTTGATCTGAGAAACGTGTGACCATGACAGTTCCCCCTTTTTTATGTCCCTGGCACCGCCTATGCTAACATTATACAAACATTGTAATGCGATTTGTACTTCTTTAGCATAACATGACTAGCAGAAGCTAAAAAAGTATTTTGGCCTCTTTTGTTCATTCCGTTATTGGAAAACTAATCCCCCTATTTTTGAAACCCTGTGAACGCCAATGAATTTTATCAAAATTTCAAATTTGCATACCCATGGTAAAAGCCCTATCTATAATCTCTCGATTCATGCCAGTTTCATCGAAATCGGTCCATAAACAACGGAGTTATAAGAAGTCAAAAAGTACCCCCCATTTTGACATTTTTGTCCCCCTGTATCCACAAATTTCAAAATTTTGAAAATTTCTTTTTATCAAAATGTAGTTCACGTCACGGCAAATCGATTGCCGTTTGTTGCGATGAAATCGGATGCCTAGTTCTCGAGATCTCAGGGGGGGGCCGAATCCGCCCCCCCTGCCGGGAATCGGCCATACGGTCTAGCCCTCCGGGAATAGGGTTAAGTAGAAACGAGGATGTGAGATTCTCCATTTATTTGTGCTCCTTTCTCAGATTTCTTTGGTAAAAAGGGATAATCGCAACAAATAGGAAAGTCATTACTTGCATCCAGTTCTTCTTGTCGACAAAGTGGATGTGGATTCGGATTAGTTAATCCGGATCTGGATTAGTCAGTCCGGATCCAGCAAACAAAATTCCTGGATGTTTTGCGCGAGCAGTCACGTCCAGCACCTGGCAAAGCCGGGTCTTCTGCCCGCCATGCCTCTAGCTCGCCCTAAACACACGCCTCTTGCCAAGACAGACTACTGCAGTTGTGCCGAAAATCACAGTTCCCTCACATAACATTTATCTTGCATTATATCACGCACATCAACAAAGACACTGTTTTTGTTTTGTTATGGCGTCGTCAGGTAACTGAAGTAACGAGGGAGGAGGGGTGGCCAGTGCATGCTTGCCTACGAGTGTAAGCATCGCTTAGGTATCTATACTATACTGTGCTATACTATATATATATATATATATATATATATATACTTTAATATAAATATTGCTAATAATACAAAGATAATGAAGACAGATAGTTGGATTTTTTAAATTTTTGCGCTCGAAAGGGGCTGAGGAGACAAAGCTAAATGACGCTTAGCGTCCGTCAAACTATCACTGCGCAGAGGTTTCAAATGAGGCGCGCTAACCAAACATATCGGCAAACGTACACATGACATGGATTGTGGACACACTCATTTCTGTAGTACGGCTTTTACCTGGCAAAAATGTTCAGTTTCTGTTAATTCATCGCAAATCTTTTAAATGGACAGTGCCCGATTTCTTTAGTGGAGACATGTTGCTGGCGTTTGAACACCACGGGCGAAGCAAGATTTCAATCTGGAAATGAAGCAGAATCAGCATCCTTAACGAACTGTGGCTTTTTTTTTGCTGCTTGTCTGCTTAAATAAGCTGCTCTCACTAATCTTCTTCCTGATCGTGTCGATCTTAGGAGGGCCTGCTGGTGATTTGTTCTAGCAGCTGATCGCCCTTGCCTAGTATTTGCCTTGCCTTTTGCCCCAAACGTACCGATAACAGTACGTTTTGCGTGTGAGTACAAGAACATTACACACTTAAGGTATGCAATAAAAAATGAATATTAATGTAGAAACTGAACAGTTACGCAAGACGTCTTATTTTATACTGATGGTATTTTGAGGCTTTGGCACGCAAAGTCGTCTGGTGGCTGGAGTTTTGCTTGAACGTCTCGTTATTTGAAGCGCAGAGCTACGTTTTCTGTTTCAGAAAACCGCCGTTACCTCGCTCGATTTGAGGTATATTTCATCTTAACTTATTCTGCTGTGAGTGCAATGTATAGTGTACGATGTGGAATACTTTGGGTAGAAATAATCGCTGCTCTCCATAGATTCTAGTGAAAGCGGAAACAGAACGGGATCGTAAGATGGGCTCCATTG
The DNA here is from genome assembly GCA_030062745.1 of Capitulum mitella. Lineage (NCBI taxonomy): Eukaryota > Metazoa > Arthropoda > Thecostraca > Pollicipedomorpha > Pollicipedidae > Capitulum > Capitulum mitella. The sequence goes on from CP099854.1 coordinate 13,853,808, forward strand.
CAGCAAACAGCAAAAGCAGTCGCCTGCTGTCAATACCCGGAGTGTCCGAATTTTCGCCTGCTCTGTTTTCAGCGGTGCCCGCGGCAGCTGTTTCTGCGATGAGTCGGGTGTGGGCCAGCTGGACTGCCCCTGACCGTTATCGGTACCGGGAAGCGGCGGCACGGGTGTCGTCGGAGCTCCGTTGGGTCCCGCTGCTCAGGCGGACGGCAGACGCACACGCGGCACGGCGGCGGCAGAGGACGCGTAACACCATCTCCGTCAAGTACCTGCTGAGTGCTGAGTGGGCCACAGTCAATATCCGACGGCGCCGTTCGTGTGATGGGTGCTCGTCATTTACCGTGTGGCGTGGACAATGAGCAACGGCACACAGTGACTGGCTGTGTGCCGTTCAGACTTTGCCGGAAGTGCGCAATGACTGTAATCGAGTATCCGAAATATGATTTCGTTTTCATGCCGTTTGTAATAATCTGTCCCCAATAATTTTGACAGGTCAGTTTTAGGACTCAAACATGCCTCACTGCCACAAAAACGCACGCAACGAAGACGCAAATGGGCCAGAGCCGCTTTTCGGGGATTTCCGTGCTGCGCTTCGAATTTCTGCTGACGGTTTTGCATGTATCAACTTCCAAGTTTTCCAGTTGAAATAATACTGCGCGTCCACAGTGAACGGACCGCTGTGGCCCGGAGTTTTTCGCAGCAGACAGAGCTCAGTGTGAGTGCGAGGGCCAGGACGAGCGCAGACAGAAGTCCCCTGTCACCAAGGCAGGCATGCTCGGTGCAGGAAAAAAACGACTCGATGAACTGAGCGAAAAGAGCACGGTTGATTGCTTCAGCTGCCATCAGGGCATCTAATAACCGGAGCTCAGTGATACCACTGGCTCTGTCATGTTGTCACGACATGCGGCGAAATCCACAAATGACTGCTGACAGCCAGCCAGCATATTTGTAACATGTTCGGCCGTAACCATAGTTCCGTGCCGCGGTCAGTACAAGCGTTGGTATACGGACGGCAGTGCTGAGGGCCATGGTGTCGTTAGGAAAAGCGAACGAAGAGGTTCGAGTGACGCTCATTGTGGACATTCACGCGCACTGAACGACACATGCTCGAAAGCTTCGCGCGGCTGACGATTGCGGGTCGGATATGATTCCTGTTGGTCCGGCCGATCAAACATGAACTCTCATCCTTACGGGGAGGAGGAGGGAATGACTAGACACCTATGCCATTTTCCTCTGTAGCTCCGGAACGATTCTGAAGTGCTGCATGAAATTTTGCGTATGTTGTTTCTGCTGGTCTCTATTCATTTTTACGTATTTTGAATCTTTCCCAGGATTGGGTCATGCCAGATCAGGGAACACTTTTTCAAAAGCATGTTCTGTGATTTCGCATTGTTCGTACAAACTAACTGGCTGCTTGTTCAACAAGAATTCAAAAAATTGTACTCATCGTGACCAAAGATGTTCCTGAAAATCTGATGATCTCGTGTGACCTTTTAAAACCTAAGTAAAAACATTGGCTTTGTTTCACCCTCTTGGTGATTACATCATTTCAAACATCACTGGGGTGATACAAACGGAAGAGACCGCCTGTTGGGCCTTCAAGGTCACCGATATTTCACTTGATGTCAGGTCACAAGAACTCGTAATGAAATGTCACGCTCCTTGACGATTTGCTACCGTACTACCCATAGATATAGAAGGGCTGCTGCCATTGGTTGGTATTGGCCAGTGCGGTATGAGCACCGCCATCTTTGTGATTGGCATGTGGGATTGTTTAGCATTAGGGCTATGGAAAAAACGCTCTTTTGCGTTTGCTCTTTGCGAGGTGATAATTCAATAACTGTTGGAACGAGAATGCGCAGGTGCGTGACACCGGGTTTATTCAGCATATTTCTGCAAGCAATCCGCTTGGCTCCTTTGGATCCAACCCAGTTCGGGAATAAAAGCTGGTGGCAAGTAAGCAAGTACGAGCATTACTGGTCCTGGCACCTTAAACTATTGACACATTGACAGTAGTATTACGTGGTGAAAAATGGTGCTGTGGAGACAGGCCTGCCTTTTTGTTGTTCACCGAAGTTGTGATGTACATGTTTTTCGCTGAAATATAAAAAGGGATTTGAAAAAGGCCTTTTTTAATCTGCCAGATTGATTGTGAAGTATGGATAACATTATTATGCAATTTTTGTGGCTCATGTGAGGACCTGGGTTTCTCAGGCCGAACAAGGTGTATTTTGTACAGTGGACTGCTTATGGGTAGGTCCAGACAAAGTGCTTAGGAAAGGTCAAATCTATCCATGCCGCCTAACCTAACCCCAGACGTTGGCTGTTCTTCAGATGTTGGCCACTTTGTTTTGTCCTTTTCAAAAACTGAAGGATACGAACGAAGATTTATTTTAAAAAATAAATGCATGCAATTTTTATCCAAAACAGGGAGCAGAAAGACATGTTGGTCCCAGGTTTTGCACAAAATGGTGGGCCATAGTCATGATGGCCCTCTGGATCTGCAGGTGGTACTGTTTGGTTAAACGCACTTTTCTTCATGTTGTCTGTCTGCGAAGGTTCTGGAATTGTTGTCACTATTGCAAATGTGAGTAGAAAGTTAGCAATCATTTTTACTCGTATTTCAAGTCCGTTTTAAATATTGATGACATTTCAAGATCAATTTTATGTGCGATACAGCACTGCAATTCACTTCATATTTCTCAAAACCGCTGCAATAACAGTTTTATTGTATACATCAAGTTTGAATGTGGCAATCTGCCATCATACCACACTAATGATGTAATGGCGCACATTGCTTGTTATGCTGGATGACCTCAGCAAAATGAACTCGCGATTATTCATTTGGTTTTATATTTATGAACTGGGCTGGCCGAATTATGTTACTCTGGGTGAAACTTTGCAAGTTATTACAAGTAATGTTAAAATTCAGAAAAAATGAATGATCTGAAGCGAAAATGATGTGTTTCAATCCCACACTGAAAGACAAGTTCTGTAGACAAAAACAAGAATGGCGCAGTTAGCTATCATTTGTGATTGGCATCTCCAGCAACATCTATGCTATTTGTATGTATTATCTAGGCTTCTACTGGGAGGTGCTGCAGCCAGCGTCAGTAACGCCATGATCACTTCACAAACAAAAACTATGTCTTCATTTAAGTCTTGTCTGAATTATACACATTGCCACATGCCACAAATCCAGCGCAGTAGCTCCTTTTTACAAAGTCCAGAATTGGTTCTTTATGCATTAAAGGCGAAATTGCCAGGTCAGGCATCAACCGCCAGGTTCATTTCACACTATCTTGTTTCTGCCTGGATGATTGGTCTGGACTGCCACACTCATACTAGTGAACCAAACAGATTGTTTATTCTTATACACCTTTGGCAAGTGTGAAAAGCACTGGCGTTAATGTTATTGGCTAGATTTCCTCTCAAGTTCACGCAGCATGTTTTCTTTATTTGGTACAGATATGCACTAATGCACATGCAACACAAACGTGCATTGGGCCGTGATTTTTGCTTATTGAGTCTGTACCTCTGTACATTGAACCATGAATGGCAACATCCAGAAGAAATGTTTTCTAAGGTGTTTTATTTGTTCTTACTACGTTACTACTACTTATAATTACTACTTACTTACTGCTGACTATCTACTGCATAGTTTCTTTACTGCTACTCCGTTTCATAGCTCTGCTCCTCATACAGGCTACTTTTGCTAAATTTATAAAGTAAACTGGTTGGGGTTAACTGGTTATATATTCCAGCTGCATGAGTGTAACGGAATGCACAAAGGAGACTTTCAGCCATTTAGAACTTAATTGAGAAGGATTATTTGTGCAAATGTTGTCTACAATTGATGGCTGAAAGGTAGTTCAGGGTTCACACACACACACATTCAAACGTGTACAATTTACTTATTCCAAACACTGATCTCACATCAGGGGCACAGAAACTCCCCCATGTTTGGCGTGTGCAAAGAAACTTTAACCCTATTCCCGGAGGGCTAGACGGTATGGTCGATTCCCGGCAGGGGGAGCGGATTCGGCCCCCCCCGAGATCTCGAGAACTACTCGTCCGATTTTATCGCAACAAACGGTAATCGATTTGCCGTGATGTTAACTACATTTTTATAAAAAGAAATTTTTAAAATTTTGAAATTTGTGGATATAGGGGGTCAAAAATGTTAAAATGGGGGGTACTTTTGGACTTCTTATAACTCCGTTGTTTATCGACCGATTTTGATGAAACTGGCGTGAATCGAGGGATTATGAATAGGGCTTTTACCATGGATCCGCAAATCTGAAATTTCGAAAAAATTCATGAGCGTTCACAGGGTCTCAAAAATAGGAGGATTAGTTTTCTAACAACTGAATGAACAAAAGAGGCAAACACCCTTTTTTGGCTTCTGCTAGTCATGTTATACTAAAGAAGTACAAATCGCATTACAATGTTTGTATAATGTTAGCATAGGCGGTGCCAGGGACATGAAAAAGGGGGAACTGTCACGGTTACACGTTTCTCAGATCAACTTGTGACCTTTGACCTTAAATGACCTCCAGTGACCTTGGGGTCACTTGGAATAATCTCGTGTGCATTTAATATCATCTGTAAACGTTTGCAATCATTTGAATTCACTCTATTTCAAACATTTCATTTTTTGGCTATTGCGATATAGGGTACGCGCACAGACATTTTAGGTCATAGCTCCGTGACCCGACCTGATATCAAGCTGAAACTTGGTACACAAGTAGAGAGCACCCTTCTACGTCCTATATATTCCGGGCTTGGTATTTGAAAAAATGGCGCCGAAATTATAGCAAAAAAACAACTTTTAACTTTTGACCTTGGCCTGACCTTGTAAAATGACCTCAGATGAACAAAATTATATCTGCACATTGCCCAACTATTCAGCTATACATCCATGTAAAGTTTTAAGTTCTAGCTTTAAAACTCTATTTTTGGCAGACATTTTCATTTTACCCTCAACATGGCCAAAAATGGCCTGAGGTGCCTCCCAAAAACGTTGCCTGGCTCCGCCCCTGAGCAAAAAAGAATTTTTAAATTTTGTCACAGCACGTGGAAAGAATAGCTAGGAAAAGTCACCAAGTTTCGTGAAGCTGCGTTAAAAAGCCTGGAATTGGCAAGCAGAAAACCCGAGGGGGGGGCGGATTCCGCCCCCCCCTGCCGGGAATAGGGTTAAGCCATCAAGAGGGTCCATGTCAAATTTTAAAAAGTTATGGCCAACTGCCCCCCGGCTCAGCCCCATCTCACTTCCCTGTTGCATAGTGGCAGTCATTTAATGTTTTAGTATCCTAAGCTTCAGTTTAAAATCCCCCCAAAACAATAACGGAGCAACATGTTCTTCAGATTTACTGGCCTCATAGTTATCGTAAAAGTGTTAGTGCAAATCAGTGCAATGCCATGTGTTTTTGAAAAACAAATGCTAGTTATGTACATACAAAACGTACGGAAAATTGTAGAAAACCAGTTAGTGCACTGCAAATTTATTACACTTTCTGAACTTCTGGAAGTCAAGCTATGCCTCATCAAATAAGATTATACAGCTTTGCTCCATATCTTTGTATGAGGATATTTTATTATATATTACATAAATATATATATATATATATATATTACAATATATTTCATATCTTCGTATCTTTGTATGTCTTGGTACTAAAACATCATTTTGTGCTTTCTCGGCAGAATAGTATCCTGTATTCCTATATACCTATTGCATACTGTTTGTACGGCCTTCCTAAATATATGATGCTCTTTCACCACACTACAACCAAGTGGGCAGCAATACAGGCCTTTTCTCAACAGTTTTTTATTTCAGTAAAATACGTAAACATAATATGTCAAGTGAAGAGCAAAAAGCGCACACCAGTCGCCATACGACCATTTTTCACCACGCAGTGCTACATTCTGCGTCAATGGATCAAGCTGCCATTGCCGGTGCTGGTCGTACTTGCTCACTTGCCGCCAGCTTTTATTTTTGAACTGGGTCGGATCCAAATGAGCCAAACGGATTCCTTGATGAGAAATGCTGAACCCAGTAACGTGAACCTGCACATTCTCCTTCCAATAGCTATTGAATTATCACCTCGCAAAAACGCGTTTTTCCCATAGGCCGTAATGGTAAACAAAACCACATGCCAACCACAAAGATGGCGGCGCTCATACCGCGCCGGCCAATGACAACAGCCGATCTCCCCTTCGATATCTATGGTACTACCAGCCGGCTACTGTAGGTCGATTTGGCACCTCACCCAAAATGGCTATTTGACCTAGCCAGTAGTTAAAATGGGCTTAGAGAAAGGCCTTAGTATGCTAGAAACAAGATAAAAACCATTGCATAACATTTATACATCAGTGGTGATGAAATGGAGCACATTGACCCGAGAAGTGGCAAACGACTGCCCTAGTACGGTGATAATGAATAAACACAAAAAGTGTGAGGCAGGTGAAACATGAAGAAGGCTTACTGTGGACGAATATCAAGGTGGTATGTTGCACGTTGTAGGCCAAATAAAGTCATGCCTCCTAAGCTGGCAGCTTTGAATCATTGGTTTCGAAATAGTAATCTCAACAGTCATGACGAAAAGCGGAGATTTATTACTTCGACATAGTTATAAATATGTAAAAAGGAGATCTTCATGTGGTCAAAGGGGGTACAAAGACATAAACAAAATGGTTTTCGATTAAGATTTGCTATTTTAGCCCTAATCTCCTGCCCTGTAGACAGTTTAAGAAGATAAGCCTCTTTCCACCAAGTTTCGCAAGTTCTCGGGCCACAAAAGGCCCTATAAGGTCTCAAATATCGATCTGTTTGGCGACAATATTCACGACTGACTGGCAGACCACACGCAACGGCAGATGGTGGGCGGGCAGCCGGCCAAAGCTTTCAACATATTGTGACCTGACATGATCTTGGGTGTCCCTGGTGCAACGTTTGCCCTGCAGCACTACTAGGGACCTTCGTGAGAATATTCATCACAAGTTTAACGACTCGAACTTTGAAAACAGAAGCGTCACCGTGGAATCACCGTGAGATGATTTTCAAACTCTGTCATTCACCGGATACCGGCCGATAGGAACTTAGACTTCAAGAAAAAATGGCGTCTCAAAACCTGAGGAAACGGATTTACTCCCCCACTACACGTGTTAACGCAGTAACACAACCTGAGACTGAACGTCAACATCTCACGCAAGTTAATGTTTCTTAGAACTCTCTTTTGTTATTGCTGAGGCACTGAAACTTAAAAGCAGCTTGCATCGTCTCTTCCGAAATGATCTGCGTGGATTTCGCGGAGGGTTTCTTGTATCCATTGCATTATAATCACTTGGCTGTTTTATTTTGCTTTGATAATACGGGCGCTATATACGTTTGCATTGGCGTTTGTGATCCCTAACACCTAAAAATGTATTACGGCAGAAATTATGAGCAATGCTCCTTTGTAATCTTCTTTCTGCAGCCCCCACTTTACTGTTCTTTCCGTCTTCGTTTTCTTTTCTGGAATCACCTAGGGACTCAGTTCAAATCAATTCACTGCATATGTTTGAGAGATGCAGTCTCCGAAATCACGAGCGCGTTGAAAATCATTTTGATTAGCTTGATCAGAACCGATAACTTGGCGGTTATCCTGCGACGAATTCTGAATTGCAATGGAGAAATAATTATTGTATGAGTTGTGCCGAGCAAGAGCCAGCCGCGCCAGCGGAAGACCCTCTGAGGGCACTATGCACAGTATTTGAAACACGCGACCGAACTGAACCGCACAGCCACTTTCCTCCGCCAATCAGTGACCGAACCTCCGGCGAAATAAATCCGCTAAGATACCCAATCTCGCTCAAAGCGCGTGCGAGGGGATCGCTGATCGAGGCTATTCCCGGCCTTCTTTTAAGTGGACATTGATTAATGTCGTAGTTTCAGAGCGTTGTGAGGTCCTGTAGTGGAACGTGATATAAATAAATGTATACAATTATATATATATATATATATATATATATACATATATATATATATATGTATATATATACATATATATATTGTGCACTTCGGCAGTATTTCTTCAATTCAGCATTTTTAGTTAAAAGCCACTGCAGTCTCTGCGTTTGTCAGTCTTTTGGCACATCTTCAAGTTCTTGAGCTGTTTGTTCTTTTTGGTGAATTGCTCAGAGGAGAAACTGACTTGGCAAAAGCATTCATGCATGAAAGTTCAAATCATTAGCGTTTTAAAAACATTGCTCATCTCCAGACTGTTCCTTGTGTACTTTTACTAGTACTATTATTTAGAAACTGTATTAACTAAAAACATGCGAATGCCACCGCTGATAGGAGGACTTGCCGATGATCACGGGCAGCGGACAGATGTACCTTCACTGCCGCCTGAAGGGCGCGCCACTCAGATCACGAATGTGTGATGGTAGTAAATTCATCTGACGTGGAGCCCTGTGCACAAAGCCACGCTTCCCGCCTCAATGCGTATACCGGGCACGTATAACAGACCGTTCTGCCCCGTGGGACGGACGTGGTCAGGGTAGTTTCGGTTTGCGCAGATCAGACGGGTGATGCACTCGGGTTGACCAGCGGTTAGGATTTTGTCAAGACGGCAAAGGGACTGGTATTGGAAGAGCTGAGGTGAGTCAAGCCACCCCAGGGTGTCTCGCACACCCGACATGTGGTCGAATTTGCGCTTGCCCGAGATGACTCGGGCCTCAAAATTCACAGACGTCGTTGGAACGTGGGTCAGGGGCTACGCTATCCCTAGCATTGCTTTGTCTGGCCTGTTACGGCGAGGTGCCCAGTTATTCAGGCTTCGATATAACGCTGCCTTGTGCTGTGGCGAGCCTGCTATAAGGAAAGTGGGGAACCCATCTGAGCGGTGTTTGGCTTACTTGGAGAAACGCTGCACGTGCTGGTGCTGCTCAGTTGGTGAACAGTTATTTGCGGTCAGCGCGAAGCCTTACAAGTGAAACTCGAAACTTTTGAGGGATGCAGGTTACTTTTTCGATGTAAGATGTGTAGGGTAAGATATTTCCTCGAGCCTTCTTTTTCCTTCCACCTATATTTACTCTGTTCTGCTAAGCTGCTCCGTCTCTGAAGAATCTTCGCCTTTCCTGACTGTTTCCAGTGCTCTGACGGCTTCGGCCACTAAATCCACCAATAAAGAAATGCTCATGGCCCAAGCATGGCCATGAGAACAACAGCATAGCACTTTTAGTCGGGACTTCAAATCATAAAAACCCGTTCCAAGTGACTGCGAAGCTAACTGCCGTCTACTGTACTTTCCTAGATGTCTGCATGTTTACAGTTATGCACATAAGAATCTACCTCCACCTGCTGTTTGTAGCCGTATGGGAAGTGATGATGCTTACAGTCTGAGGACTCTCGGCCAGATCAAAATCACGTGCTCTCTCTAGTCATAGAGATGTGCCCGTGTGCTCCTAATGCTGCAGCCAAATAAACGATTTTACATTTCATTCTTGACATGGGTCTCGTGTAAAATGAACGCTACATAAACGAACATTTTTTCTATTTTTCGCTCGAAAACATAATATATGTAGCAGGTATCAAGTACAGCCGTATATTCGTCCGTAAATTTCGTAATAAGAGTTCACTTGCACTAGTGTTCACTTCACACGACGGCACAAACATGCAAGTCTTTTGACAACACTGTGTTCTGATCCCGGAACAGGATGTGACGAATGGTTTTTAGTACAATCCAAAGTTCAGAATGCAAGCAACCGGGCATCAAATCCATTTAATGGCTCTTTGGCGTTTTCGTTTTTCCGTTGTTTTATGTTTCCTGTTTTTTCTTTGAATGCTTGTGGTGCCTCTTTTTCCTCAGACAGGGGCAAATAGCGCGACAACATTTTCTCATGAGCCTCTTAGGTGTCATTTTTTTCTTCTTTTTGTGCTTCCCTTTGCCTGATTTCCCCTGCTTTTCCCCATCGGATGGGGTTTCCGGCGTCTTCTTGGAGTCTCCCATCCTCTGGTGGCAACAAATTACTTGTCTTCAACCATTATGATTACCAACGGGGATATTATAAAATCACATCAAGCTTAGGTGTTAGGACAAATCACAAGTTCAAAGGAATGGTATTGGTATGTGTAAAGTCGACGGAACCTGGACACAAATAGGCGAAGATTTTCCTTATCAAGTGATTGTAACTAAGGGTTTCTCAAAACATGATTTAGTCGAGTGCATCAATTGCGAAGATTTTGTTTGTTTTCCGTTGCATTTCTGGGAAATATCTCGTGGTATTCATGAAGCAGTACCTCGTCATGCGTTTCAGGTTGAAAGTTTTTTAATGCTGCCCATTTCTTGACAGGCCACTGGTCCCAATGACGAAGACGTGCTAACGTGTTCTGAAATATATGGGTCTTTTTAACAGAAAACAATCATTTTTACTCACATGCTCTCCAAGAAAATCCTAGTCAACAGTCTAACAAAAATACCATTGCGGAAACCTACTGCTTACTTCTAATACAACCGGACTGAATGGAAATGGGAACAGCTGCACTCTTATTCTGCTCTCAAGACATATCTTCTGTCGATAAACTAAAATTTCTTCGAGAATCAAAATCATTCTGAGAAAACAGCAAGTCCAGAACAATAATTATCATATACGGACGCATCTGGATGGCTTAATATCATGGAACACGGACACAGATCAAAACCAAAGGAATTTTATCACGAAGGAAAAAACATTAAGCCTCTCCATTGTTGAATATGTTCCTGCCTGTCGTGGTTGCCAGTCCAGGGCTTGCTGTATCGAAATGAACCCGACATAACAGCTTGAATAAAATGTCAAAGCATACCCTCGGTTTCAACTGGTTCGATCGCGAGCCGGAAACGCATCGTTCACTGCAGGAGGCGGCAACGGAAACTCGCCACACAGAGCGGCGGCAGGGCCCCCACCGAGCGTGGCCACACCAGGAGCAGCAGGCAGCGGCTCCGACGTCCCGTCGCCCAGGGACGCGGCCGCAGATGCCCCACGCTCGCCACACGTCCCGGGGCGGCCGCCACCGGCCACAGCGGGCGGAGGACCAGACGGCGCCCAGCGCGGCACAGCCGCTCAGAGCGCGCCCTCGCCCGCTGCAGGGGGCGGGTGACCAGACGAGGCAGGTGCCGGCTCTGACGGATGCTGAGCATGCCGGTTGAGCAGACTAGCGCCGGCCTGAACCGGCGGCGGAACAGCAGCCAGGTAGAGCAGCGGCGCCGCGGCCCCGCAGGACGAGCTCCCGTCGGTCACAGCGGACGGACGCGGCGCTGGTCCACAACAGAGCCCACAGGCGCGGCGCCAGGCGCGGTCAGCCGGTCTGAACTGGCCGCGCCAGCAGGAAATGTGCGAATCCACGAGCTTAATGGCTGGGCTGATGGCACTCGAAACAGAACGCCGTCCTGTTATTGTGCTTGTCGTCAGTCTGAGATGGGAGATCAACTTCTCTTTGACGGCAGTCCTTGAGCCAATGACCGCAAAGTCCACACTCCGGACAAGGTTCAGGAGGGGTTTGCTGGAAGCTTGTTGGCTTAACCGAAAACTTTGATACTTCCTTCTCCAGGGCGCTTAGCACAGAGGTAAGTTTTTCAAAGTCCTCCTTCATTTGTGCGTATGCCTCCATGCCAGCACCTTGCGGGGGATCCTGTACCTGACAGAGCAAGGCAGGGGCCATCACCTGCTCCAGCTGCAGTGCTCTCCTAACCAGCTGTCGGCAGGCTGGTTAGGCCTCCTCGCTGAACCCCAACAACAACTGAACGCGGATGGCCGCGTCTTCAACATTAATAAAGTGTGACCGGCACAGGCTCTCAACTGTTTGTCAGAGAAAGGGGATACGCCTTGCTACCCCAACTCCTCACGGCCTCACTGTGCTCCACCATGCTCTTAACCATCTGCCTCTTGCGTGCTGCAAAAAACAACGCATAATCTGTTTCCAATGCCTGTGCATCATACTCTCTGCGATGTGAAACTTCAGTTGGTCAATGGTATTCTGTTCATCACCAGGAAGACGCCGAAAAAAAGCAAAAGTAATCCCAGTGAGGCAAGCAGGCAATTGCAGAAGCTGGAGAGCAGGCGACCATGGATTAGGTTTAGCAACCACCTCAAAATGACCGGTCAGCAACCACCTGAACCGGTCAGCATCTCCCAGTCCATGAAGGCGATCGAGCTTCACCGGCTACGCTGCACTGGTCATTGGCATGATTGGCTTCGAGTCTTCATGCAGGGTCATCCTTGGCAAATATGTCCCTGCCTGATTGCAGTGAAGATGGAGCTGCATGAAGTGAAGCGCCTCCGCTTGTCGGGCCAGCTATCCTTGGTGTGGATTGCCGCTGGGTCGAACAGCGCTGCCACCAATGTAACACTCGTGTCCCTCATAATCATGCATTATTGCTCGGCCCAGTCACATCTGTAACGGAATACATGCGCACGTCACAATATATACATTTTACACGTGAATAAAAAAGTGAATCGAGGAAAATGCAGATTAAAACACCAGTAGCGAATCCCTCGTCAGGAAGCACATACGGCAACGCACTTGCTCTCACCACCTCTGCTCTTCGGACACGGTTTTCCGGTTACTAGCATTGCACCCCAATGACGCCTCGCGGTACTCCGCATCTGATTTCGCGGACAGGCTAACTGAATCCTTATTTACTTTTTGCTGGCCGGTGTCAACTTTAACGTTCCGCACGTGCGACAGTAGTAACGTTAGTGTGTGAAGGCGTACAACGCATAAGAAACAAACAACTTTTTGCTCCATACCACACGTTGTTTATCGCGCGACACCTCACATATTGATATGCATTTTCCCAGGAAGATCATTTAACTTGACTTACTCCATTCCTCATTATACTGGTGTGCAGTTAAAGCCACCTGCAATTTTGATCATGCGTTCGAGGATGAAGCCCGAGTACATAAAGACTGATTATCTAGTCTTTGGTCGTCTGTTGTAACTAGCAAAACACAAAAAAAAACGCTAGACATCGAATGCCTTTCTCTGGTATCTGGACTTTTTGCCCCGCACTAACGATGCAAGGGAAAGTGGAATGATAATCATATCGTTTGCCTACCGCCTGTTAGAGGTAGGAGTACGAATTGATCCGTTACGTAATAACGAACTTGGTCCGTATTGAGCGTTACGAGACGAGGAGCTGGAGGAAATAATCTTTCATGGCAAACCACTCAATGGCAAATCAACGGCCCCATCCGTCGTAACTCGTTGCGCTTGTGTGAGTCTGTGTGATTCTGATGTGATTCTGCCCGAGGTACGCCACCGTCCTGTTTGGCTCTGTCCTCCGCTCGCCGTTTCCGGCTGGATCTGCCCGGCTCCGGCCGCTCGGCCCGTCCGGACAGAGCTGTCCGGTGGCAGCTCGGACGCCGGCCCGGCCTGCAGTCACGTGGTCCGGCCAGGTCTGGCCGACAGGCCTCACGGGCGACGCTATGGCGGCTGATGGGCCGGACTGGCCTTCAGCAGGTGGGACACACAGACTGGCTCAGTGTCGGACCGGTGGATGTGGTTTGACATCCGGTGTGAGGCCGTTCGGTGACCGTCGCTGTTTGCCCTGCTTCTGTTTCTTTTTTGTGCTTCTATTTGTTTCCTTTTGTTCGCTCTTAAGCGTTGTTCAGCCATGCGATGGATGTTTGGCCCATCGCATGGCTGGGCCCATAACGAACTATTATTTTTATTTTTTTATTTTTTTTTACTGTTTTTTTCTGATCCTCTCCTGCCACAATGGTGTCTTCTACCGAACGACTAATTAATAACCTAGCTTTTAACCACTGGACTAGCTCACTTCCCCTTTAACGTTCCCTCACAGTCAGTATAGCCACGTCTGACTAACTGTCCCTTGTTTGTACGAACTTTTGTTATAAATCGGACATTGGAATGTATTACCGAAGAACCCGGACCGGCAAGACACCATAAGCTTGACATTTATTTCTGACCACAGCGGAAACTTGTGTGGGTCGCTCCGTGCCCCTCTCCCCCTCTCCTGTCCTTCCCCGACCACCCAAAGGTGGGTTCCGGTGTCTTCATCGGGGGGGGGGGGAGAAAGGACAAGGACAGGGCGACAACAGCCAGGTAAAAGAGGGAACTGGCCGCTCCAGGGCGTGGCCATCTAGGCGCGCAGCGAATGCCGCAACTTTGGGAAACTGATGTTACTGCTGCAGCCAGATGCCTAAAATCCTAACCGACATTAAAAGAATCAACAGCGCTGACCATCGTGAACACAAGTGTAAGGACATTAAAAAGATGGAGAGTATTGTCCAGTTCTGAAGCGATTGTTTCGTGTAGAACCATGTAGAACTCATGTTAAGCAGTGACGAAGAATGGGTAACCATGACCACGCTTTTCCCCCAGAACCTTGTGCAACCAACTTCATTGTAACCTTGGTAACCCTAGGGCGTACTTTATGTTTAACCGGGATGAACAAAAAACGGAACACTCGGCAAAACAAGACTTTCCGTTTGCCGAAAAAGCGCGCTGAGGCAAACAGGTGGCACATGGTCATCGTGCGCCCGCTGTCCTAATTAATATTTGGCCAGCACCACCCCGCTGCCTGCGACAGCCTGAGGGAGGGCTCCAGTCGATTCCCCCACGTCCTGTGGACTAAGAATCTGGTTTAAATCATTCCAACGGTTATCAATAGGGCGTGCCTTTCTTATTTCAGGATGAGCAACTTGACTTCTTCTGTTGGTCTGTGACGCCAGAGATCACGAAAATGTCGTAATCTATGATCGAAAAATTTGCCATGTTTTTCAGATCTAGCAAGTGTATCACTTTAGCGCCAACTTTGGAATTTTCATAAAACGAATGATCACAGTTTGACGTTTCTGGTATGACGATAAAGTGCAGTAAAAGTTTTTCCCAGAGTAGCCTGGAAGGTTTTGAAATTTTCGTTTGTGAAGTTATGGTCATGTGTGACGCAGTGATGGCCAAACGCCAACAATGCTGCCATACTCTTGACCGCTCTTTCCCACTAAATTTCGGTTCTGCTCCCATCTCCTTGTGCTGATTAAGTCTAAGGCTACATGGACATCGTGCGACACCATCCTCACGTGTCGTGTTGGTAATGGTTTGACCTACAGTAACACCCTTTGTCGGGCACGTCACGCCAGCGCCCGGCGTCAGCCGGCCCGGCTGGCGACCTCCGGCAGATCGCTCCTAACGTCTGATTTATATCGGATCATAGGCAATACAGTTTTTTTGTCAGATTGGTGTCAGACTGGTGCTTGGTTCTGGTATCTTGAAATGTAGAATTTAAGAGGAATGTTATGGTCGGGAAGCATTAATGACCTATGACTGCGATGGATCTTAGTTGTGAGACAGCTTTCAACTTGGCGTATTTGAGCCATAAACTTGTTAGCCGCTAAATCTGATCATCGAAATAACACAGAACTTACACCGCTTGATTTCTTCTGCAATTCTTTACAAGAGCGTTAAATTCTCTTAAGAACGTCGTACGTTTTGCTATGACCTTCTTGAAGGCATGGCTACATTGCTGAGAAATCTCACTACGCAGCGGTCAACGCTCGTGACCATGAACGCTCGACATTACAGCATTACTTTGCGCCAAAGTTCGGTAAAACTCAGAGAAAAGGATTTTTTGGAGCGATATGTAAAATGACCAAATGACAGGCAATGAAAGCTTGGTGGTCTCATCCTGCACCGTTTGAAAACAATCAACAGATATTGGAGGGGGTTGTTATTTTTACCCCTCAGGCGGTGACAGCTGAGGTTTTTACGTGCCTTACTTGATGCCGTGGACCCAGCCTGCTTTTCGTCTATATTGGCAATCGGTTGGAAGAACCGGAAACCGTTGTGAAAACCTTGATGTATTTGAGTACAGGTACAACTCGTCCTGATGTATTTCAGTACAGGTACAACTCGTTTTTTCGGGAGAGGAAAACCGAGGAAAGGGAAGGGAAAGGGTCCTAAGTCGTACGACGTCACAGAGGGCCACATATGTTGGTGCGTCAGTTGTATGTTACTCTAATGGAAGCCATTCTTTGGAGCGTTTTCGAAGACTGAGCTATTCTCGTAGAACTACCACAATGCAGGTTGCTATGCAGCATCACGCAGAGCTCTTTGCACCTATGACTACGGAACGTCGTCAGGACAAGGTTTCCGACAGTCAATGGTTGACTTTCATCTGACACTGAATGACCACTAATGACCTTAACCCTGCTGTGGGAATTTAAACGGCATCCCGGACATTTACGTTTGCATGCCTTGAATGAAACCTGCACTTTAACGGACCACTTCTGATGATTAACATTACGTAACACCCCTCCGGCACAGATCCCGGCCTGCAGCGGCACTGCCAGGGCGGCCGACGTGTGACGGCAGACAGAAATCGCCTTCGCCGCTCGGATGGTAGCCACGCCCGCCTCTCCGGTGCGCCCCCCTGGACGCGTCACTGCGGCGCACGGTCCCAGTGTTCGACCGGGAACGGCAGAGAACAGTGGTGGATAACTACGTCATCAGCTAACTACATCAGCCGCCGGCCACCAGGGGGCCCCCTGCAACCGCGCACTGATGGATCACCCACGCCGAGATGGTACCAAGCGCGAGGAATGCGTCGCCGATTGTGGCAGGCAGTGCGGGACCTGTGATTAATCCAGAGCTGTTAGCAGCGAAGGGTTCCACGCCGTCGGCGTCGAGTGCGGCGTTGTTCGACATGTCTGGGTCCGACCGCCACCGGAGGGCGTCACTCGGACACATTCGTCCCTCATTTGGCGTTTTTCGTTGGCACTGCGTGTCTCGAATGCAGGCAAATAATGAGCAGATGATGAGGAATGATCATGGTTTTCATGTTGCGATGGCCAACGCATTTTAACGTCTGATGTTGATTTCATACGCGGAAGCTAATCGGATAAGCTGACAGGGACGGCGACAGACTTTGAGGCAAGTCTTTCTACACAGCACTGTCCTGATCAGATTCTTCGCAAATGGTTGCCTTCGGAGCTTTCCACCGCCACTAACGAGTACCGGCCATCGATTTTCGTTAAAATTCAGATTTGAATGGCGCAGACTGCGACAGGAAAACCATCAGGTGCACGCATTTTGTAAAAGTATGGTTGCCGAACCAATCGTGATTTGGTTCCAGTATTCCAATGGTCCTGTTGCTCCGTTTACCATCGAGAACGGCATCCATGAACTTGAATCAAAGCGAACATTCCACCATTCTGCAGTTGCTGTAACATGAAATATTGTTTTTTTGGACGGTTGCTTTTAACAGCGTCCATGTCCAGAAAGCCAACTTTCTGTACATTCTACGCGGATAAGGACGCTCTTAGGGCGATGGCAAATTAGTGACTTGTGTATTAGGCCAAACATTCCTAAATTTTTCCACCCTGGGACCGCATGTATAATAAGAGGCCAATTCCAGGTGGCACTCGCCCCCCCCCCCCCGCCGCCACCCACAAACGTCAGCTTGTGAGGAAGTAATCGTGCTTGCGTATTCTGTTCCTTACATTTACTAACCTTGTGGAACGCAGTGTGCCAAATCTAAAGCACAATATTCCAACAGAGCACCTTAAAAATATTTATAAGCGTCGCTGCCATCGCATTAGATGTATTCTTTCTCACCATCAAAAACCGTGCGGGACCCGAAACTGCGCAGCTTGGCGGTCTACGGGCTCAGAGCTGGCAGCTTTTCCGAACATCGCGTTAATTACACTGTGCGTGAATCACTGCGCACTAGTTTATGCTGCCGTATTTGCGGCAAGTTATTTGATTATGAATTTTTGCTTTGCTTTGGCAACAGTCAATCATAGGCGTAGAAACAGGGCGGGGGGGGGCCGACCATGGCCCCCATTTAGGGGTAAATTTAACATTAGTGCTATGGGAAAAAACGTCTCTGCCCCCCCCCCTACTTTTCCAGATGTCCCTACGCTCCTGCAGTCATTTGTTGAACAAATTATGAATACGTGTATCGCGTACCTCTTCGGAATATCCTAGATACGCTACTTTTGATGATACGCCAGAAAACTAAATGAAGAAAGAGCGTAACTAACCAGTGGTACACTTACACGTGCGCCACATGTCAATGGACACAAACTTCTGGCAAATTACGCAAAATTATAGGGAGCAATGGGAACTCTCCGCGACATTCGCCGAAGGCCTGTCATGTTTCCCGCTGCAGGCAACGGTGTCCTAGGTTAAGAACCACTGGGCTAAGTCAGGAATTATATTATGTTAGTATTGCGATATTTGTGGCCTCCAGAGCCCTTATTTTGAAACGGAACACCGTGGAGCAGACTTATCGGAGTTAATCGTAAATGTCATGTAAAAGTTACGGTATGATTGAGAGGAAAGTTTGAAAAACAGATGGCAGCCTAAAAGGATTAATATATGATAATTAGACATTTAAGTTTCCCAGTATGATAAGTCCAGAAACCATTTCTTACGCCGATTAAACTTGACTTATTAAAGTTATTCTGGCAGCGGAGCCGCCAACGTGGTAGGAATTCCGGGGGTCCTGCATTTTTCATGTTCTCGCGTTGACTGCTTTGTTCTTTACTGTGTGGAGCCAGGGTTTTGTACAAGATTTCAAAGCCAAATAAACAAGCAAGTTTTGCATGAAGCCGATTAATAGTTCTACGGTGTGGATAAAAGAGAATTTTCTTAATCGGTTCATGGCTGTCTGCTTTTCAAGAACAGCATACGTTCAACCTGCTCAGGTCAGCTCAGACGAGGTGTTCGGAGTGCAAAATCGAGTCGCTGTGTAGATCCAGGTCGTCTGCGTGTGGTGTGCAGCTCAAAGAGAAAAGTCAGGAACGATAACCAAAAGCCAAGACTCCGCTGAGCAACAGGTATGTAATGAAATCCTTCATAGCTGATAGCGACGGGCAGCCCCGACTGGTACGGGCGCTGGGACCAGCGTCCAGGCCTGTACAAAGGCCGGCCTCCTTGGTACGCCCGCACTGCCGCGCTGTCGCCAGCAGAGCATTCTGTCATCCACAGCATTCGACACGTAACCGAACTGACCGTGAATAACAGTTCGACCTCGTTGCCGCTTTGGAAAACCTATCCGGCTCTACGAGGTTTATTCTGCATTACATCGCTGAGCTCCTGTCACCGTTTACCTTATTCTGTTTGCCCTCCTGAGCCGCCTGTCGCGGTCTCCCGGGTATCACACAGCACGCCCTGGCGCCGGGATCGACAAACAGCACGCCGGGGGAAGATCACGAGTCCAGAACAGGACAGAACAGAACAGACCGCCAGAGCTATGCGCAAGAGATGTAGCACTGCCGCTTAGACAGAAAGATAAAATGGGCAAGGGGAATGGGGCAGCGTTCAGGACTCCGAGTGGAACGCCAGAGTCACCGCCTGGCTTACTACAAATTACTGATGCGTCCGGAGAAACACATAAGCTTCCACTTCGTGACGCAGTATGCAGGAAACGTTGGTATTTCTGCCACGGAGTCGGCACATTATATAAGCCGTCGCCGGCAATATCGCTGGAAGTCGTCTGCCGATTGTGCTAAATGCGTCTCCTGAGAGCGCTATTAAAAATGAAAGTTCTCGGCAAAAGCGGCCCCTATCGGGACAAGCGGTCGACCGCTGCGGCCAGACGGGGACGGATCAGTACCACCGACTCTAAGCCTGCATTGTAGGAAGCGCGGTTACATAACAGAAAACAACGTCAGCCGCCGGTGTCGAGTCCACCGACGCTGCTGATCTGCGCTGGCCGCAGGATCGCTTCAGCCGGAGAGGCCCGCATCGGCTTCGGCCAGCCGGTCACGCCACTTCACTCGCCGATTAAATGGAAAACAGATGTCGCGGGGCCGTTCATGGTTTCCTGGCGGTGCGGGCGACCGGTGGCCGTAACGATGTGTCGCGCCGCGCGCAGCCGACCTGCGCAGCCAGCTGCCGACCGCGGTTAATTACCGTCCGATCCTGCGGTCCGGTGATGGCCGGCACAGCCGCCGCAGAGCGTCGCGGCGGGTACACCGCGACAGGGGCGCGCTCAGGCACGGCACGGGGAGGTCACGAGACGCGGCCGGCGATTCTCGGCAAAACGTCCTTCGCGCTGAGGTCCGTTGCTGTTGTGGTTGCGCGACTTTTTTCTCGATGCGGCGCGCGTGCGATATGCCTGGGTGCCCCTCTGCGCGGCCGGGCGATCGGCGTCAGCTGTACCGCGGTAATCGGGCACGATCGGCACCCTTTGATCTCGACCGACTGTGGATTTTCACCGCCGCCACAATGGAGGCTGTTTTGGTTTGGCGGTGGCGAATGGAGCTGTGCGATCCGACAGGCAGCGGCAACCGACGGAGACCGAGACATTCAGCTCTTCCGCTTCGCCGAGCTCCGGAAACGAACGCACGTTCTTGGAGCGCTAACTGGAAAATGAGCTGGCTCTGACGCAGACCTGGTGCCGCGTTCAACAGAACTGGAATCCCGTCTGTAGAAATCAATGCACCGGCGCAGCCAAAGGAGGGAGGGGGGGGGGCCCGGGCCCGGCTCAAGGCCCGCATTTTTGTGAAAACCATTGCATATCGTCCTCCCAGCGGCGGTTTCCGTATGATTTCAGGTCACACGGAGCTTTTGGCCACCCCCTCCCCTGAAGAAAATCTCAGTTGCGCCCATGAATCGAGGGATCCTGCGCCATTCCGAGCTGAAGACGCAGATAAACGGATGGATGATTTTGATGCATTCTGCCTCACATTAGAATGTTTAGACGAAACCTGATGTTGTTACAAGTAATACTGTCCATGAAGAATGTGTCGGTATGTTTATCGTTCGTCTGCAGGTTGCCAATGCCGCATTTAACCAGTACGTTGTCGTACCAACTGGTGCCACTGCTCTGAAAACGATTTTGCGATGGGAGATAGAATGCACAAGGTCCAGAATTAATTATTGCACGTGAGCCGCACATTTTTCTTACAACTGATCGTGATCCGCTGGCTGCGAGAAACTGGGATCAGTAGATGTGATGTATTGTCAAATGTTGTTATGACATTGTCAACAGCTGCCACAGGTTACGTAACACTTTCTGTCCTTATTTTACATTGTTTCATGTTTTCCCAACCATCTTTTGCAACATCGTATTTTCACTGATTGCACCATTAGGTCGCCGCGTGGGCCACATGACCGGCGCCATCTACTGCATTTCTCTTCAATTTGGGGACTATTTTAACCCTTGTCGGACGAGAGGAGTGACTGTCACCCCCGTCATGAGGTTTTTCGTAGACTGCCTGGCGAATGGTCCACGTTAAGAACCAAATATGCTGACCTTACATCCTTTCCGCAGATTAAAAATGCTGCCAGGTTATGTCCGGTTACCGAGTTATGAGGTCATTCTCGAGGCCCTGCAAGTCGATTTTCTAGACCTGGGCTGCGCTTTGAGTTCTTCCCAAGGAATTTGACGGCATGTGAGGTCAGTTTTTGATGCAGATTTGTTTCAACGTACGCTTGACAACACATCGGACTTCAAAAAGCCAGTGATACTTCCAAGGTCAAATGGGTTAACTGGTTTCATACAACCTCAAGTGCGCTTGAATTGGTTGTAAGGTAATTTTTGGCCAATAAGAAGCGAAATAAGGGAGGGAGGACGGAGCGGCGACAGTCGCCCCCGTCTGTCGGCCGTGTCGGTGAAAATCTTTACACTCGGCAAAGATTTAAGTGTTGTCTGGCACGTTTTTCCCCTGACACATTTTGCAACTTAAACGGATTGCTATTAATCTACTGGACTGTTTTGCGCCAAAGGAATTGTAGGCTTGGACGCCTCAGTGCCCATCATAAGCTGTTCACTGCCATCACCGAGCGAAAATACCGTCGAAAAAAGTGTAATGGCTGACACAACCGCGTCCGGCAAAATCACCATACCTGGTGGCATGTTTTCACGGGCAAGGTGTGAGCCGCGAAGCTCCTACCCCCGTCCGATGTGAGAAAATCAGCTTTGCTGCAGCTATCACGGGCATCAAGAAATGCACAAAAGAAGGCGGAATGCGTCTGTTTTTCATTTAGTCAGGGTTCTTCATGGGAGACGCGAAAAGAATATAGAATATCGTGATACATCCTGAAAAGCAAAAACTTTTGTAGTGCGAAGCATACCAAACTGTGGCAGAGAAGTTCTTCATAAGTTCATCAAACCTTTAAAAAGCAGGTCTGATCAGCTTTCGGAATTTGGCGAACTGGTGGTACAATTGATTACCCACAGGGTGTACAGTCCTATCCAATCTTGCATGGGACATACAGTATACAACATGAAATGTATCCGGTTCCTGTCGACGTCCATGAACTAAAACTCACCAGGCACTACCAACACTTGACGGCGTCATTTCTTCTAACGCCACGTGATTTGTTACCGAGGAGTTGGAAAGGCGACAAACTTCGTCATCTATGGCTGTTATAATGTGGTTGGTATGAAACATGGCTTTAGGAATTCAAAGCACCGTTTCAGTCTCCAAAAGCACCGCTCTAGCTTCCTCAAACAGCATGAAACTCGCACGGTAGTGCAAAATAGTTCGTCTTTTCTTTGTGGCACATCTCTTTAAAGCTTTAATCGCCCGCAGTTTTGCCATCTTCTAACAAACCAAAATAAGCCAACTGAAACAAGCTCACTGCCTCACATCTAGGTGTTTCGATTACATCATCACAGCTCCTACAATAGCCTGAATGTATCCATCGTTTTGTGTTTAGGTTCACAGCCGCTTGGGTTCATGAGTCGAAACTAAAGACCGGTTCAGATATGCGCCAGTCAAATGTTTCCTTGACAGTGATTATTCCAGATTACCCCATGTGCTGTGCAGTTGTGTTCTTAACGCCCATCATTTCTGCTTTTGATCGTGCCGTTTCAGTTTTGCCGCGCTGATTGCTCGGCTGTAAAACGTTCATATGTACCCGCTTAACGGACGCGTTATCCCAGAATATTTATGAGCATGAAAGAACTTACAATTAAAGCCCTGTGGATGCAGATACAAAACTCACAACTGAGCTGTTATCTGGCGAAAACTTCGTGATTCGGTGGCCGTGATTACAAAGTGATAACACTAAAAAAGCACTCAGGCCTAGCCGGCCACTCAGTTTGATTTGTTTTTGCTGATTGAAAAAGTCCTTTGTACATCGAGTGCGTGACGATAATGTTTGGCAGCGTCCGTGACTTCGCATCTGTCGCGTGCTGTTGGCAGCTACCAAACGTCACGCATACAATGTCCATTTACAAAACACATCCTATGATGGCATAGCCGATGCGCGCAAAACGTTTTTTTTTCTACACAGCTGTCATCGCAATTGAATTAGAGGTGCTTGAGTTCAGGTGCCAAAATAAAACATTTCAAGCTTTGTTTTTCTGGATGCATGTCCGCCGAATGTGCGCTTGGGCGGGCTTGGGCTTGGCTGTGCGCCAAAGGCGTACTCTGCCGTCTTTCGGATGGTCAGATTTACGATAAACATGTTCTCTGTCAAAAATGGAGGAACGGTGTGTCCGATAAGCAACAAACGGTTATTTCCGAGAAATCCATAATCCACCCCCCCCCCTTTCAGGTTTGCCCGTTGTAACGTCTCATTTGAGCACGGCACCAAGGCTGGCAAAATCAAGCCACCTGAAGCGCTAGATCAATCAACTTTCAATTAATCCGCCCACGACGGGAGGGGGCAGTTGACCGCCCCCTGAGGTTTTTCCGAGATTTCGAGAAAACAAACAAATGTAGCGCCACGAAATTTTGTGTACCTTTTGCTTGATCGTTTTTACACCTTGAATCCAATTTTGACCTCAGGTCAAGTAAGGTGTCTGACCTAGGTCAGGTCAAGTGGACCTATGTCCAAAAAAGTTCAGCGCCCCGCAACTTTTTCGCAAAACATGACATCACAATAAAACTTTCCAGGGTTAGAGATTTTGAGAAATGCAACAAATCTGCTATCTCAGATTTTTCGGGAATGTCCAAGTCATTGACCTAAGGTCAAACACGTTTTCAACATAAATCGTCGTTTTTTTCAAAAATCGACGGAATTTTTTACAACAGTCTGAGTGTGGGAAGATTCACATATCCAGTTTCCGTCAATGGGAAAAGTTTCAATGACCTCCGACCACTGACCTGAGGTCAGGTCACGAATGAGTCAAAACGCACTGCCATCAAAATAGGCGATGAATGACTCAGATCGGGTTGAAACTGACAGAACTGGCCTGCACAGTTGAGACTAATACCAAGAAGTTCTAAAAGCTTCAAAAAATTCCATATTTTGTGAACAAACAGACTTCCGCAAATAAAGCTCCGCCAATGATGTAGATTGATAACTAAAGAGTTTTTCCAAAATTTAAACATGAGAAATCCCAGGAACCACTGGGATCAGGAAACAGTACTTGAAATGGCATATTTCGCGAAAATAAAAGATCGTCAAAATTAGTTCCCGTTGATTTCATACCGCACTCGTCGGCGATGCCCGCCTTACCGCGTTGCGAAAATCACCGTGTCTTTAAACCAACGTTTCTGGGTACATATTAACCCTATTCCCGGCAGGGGGCGGAATCCGCCCCCCCTCGGGTTTTTTGCTTGCCAATTCCAGGCTTTTTAATGCAGCTTCACGAAACTTGGTGAATTTTCCTAGCTATTCCTTCTACGCGCCGTGACAAAATTTCGAAATTTTATTTTGCTCAGGGGCGGAGCCAGGCAACGTTTTTGGGAGGCACCTCATGTCATTTTTGGCCATGTTGAGGGTAAAAGAAAAATGTCTGCCAAAAACAGAGTTTTTAAGATAGAACTTAAAACTTTATATGAATGTATAGCTAAATAGTTGGGCAATGTGCATATGTAATTTTGTTTATCTGAAGTCACTTTACAAAGTCAGGTCAAGGTCAAAAGTCAAAATTTGTTTTTTCGCAATAATTTCGGCGCCGTTTTTTCAAATACCAAACCCGGAATATGCATGACGTCGAAATGTGTCCTCTACTTGTGTAGCAAGTTTCAGCTTGATATCAGGTCGGGTCACGGAGCTATGACCCAAAATGTCAGTGCGCGTACCCTATATCGCAAAAGCCAAAAAATGATTTTTTTGGAATAGAGTGAATTCAATCGATTAAAAACGTTTACAGATAATATTGAATGCACACGACATCATTCCAGGTGACCCCAAGGTCACTGGAGGTCATTTAAGGTCAAAGGTCACAAGTTGATCTGAGAAACGTGTGACCATGACAGTTTCCCCTTTTTTTATGTCCCTGGCACCGCCTATGCTAACATTATACAAACATTGTAATGCGATTTGTACTTCTTTAGCATAGCATGACTAGCAGAAGCTAAAGAAGTGTTTTGGCCTCTTTTGGTCATTCCGTTATTGGAAAACTAATCCCCCTATTTTTGAAACCCTGTGAACGCCCATGAATTTTCTCAAAATTTCAAATTTGCATACTCATGGTAAAAGCCCTATCCATAATCTCTCGATTCACGCCAGTTTCATCGAAATCGGTCCATAAACGAAGGAGTTATAAGAAGTCAAAAAGTACCCCCATTTTGACATTTTTGCCCCCCTTTATCCACAAATTTCAAAATTTTGAAAATTTCATTTTTATCAAAATGTAATTCACGTCACGGCAAATCGATTGCCGTTTGTTGCGATGAAATCGGATAAGTAGTTCTCGAGATCTCAGGGGGGCCGAATCCGCCGCCCCTGCCGGGAATCGGCCATACCGTCTAGCCCTCCGGGAATAGGGTTAAATAAATCAGGGAAATTAGGCGAGTATCGACATCTGCGGGCTTTTACCTGTCCGCTGGTGCCTTTATCTGACCTTTATTAGTCACAGCCCTTGAGATTTAGGCCATATCTAGGTCTAATGCAGTCGGCTATGAGAAAACATATATAGGGCGTAAATGGCTTACATAGTATCCAAAACTAAAAGTGAGAACAGTTTCGAGCTCTACTCGTCACGAGCTTTCCACCGGCCTGCTTACTTTTATCGTGCGACCAACCGTTTGTGAGTTAGAGGGGACGGTCAACCACCCCCCAGTCGAGCGTGCATGGCGCCGACCCACAGTCGGCGCGGGTAAACAAGCAGTGGAGCCATCGCGCCGGCATGTTTTGCCATAATGGCGTTGCTATTTTTTCACTTTCCTCTGGATTCAGGAGACGCAGAGCTTCGATTAAAAGACGGCCGTCACCTTGCTCTCCGTGCTGTATTTGAGACAGCACCGTTGTCCGGGTCGTGTAACACTGATATACGATTGCACGACGAAAATGGTCCTCCTTGCATCCGTCGGGCGCTCAAGCATTGCCATAAGAAAGGAGTGTGACGTCAGCGGTAGGGAACGCCCTTATTGACCGGTCATGCGGCCACGAATATCAGGGTTTAAAGCAACAAAAACAAAGGGATGATTGTCCAGAGCCACCT
This sequence comes from Capitulum mitella, assembly GCA_030062745.1. NCBI lineage: Eukaryota > Metazoa > Arthropoda > Thecostraca > Pollicipedomorpha > Pollicipedidae > Capitulum > Capitulum mitella. The sequence continues at coordinate 13,880,144 of CP099854.1, forward strand.
TAGCTGCGACGCCGGTTTGCAGCCCCGAGTGATGGCGCACATGGACCCAAATCATTCACGCAGTCAGCTAGTGCTTCGTTCAGAGGACTTCTCAGCACGGACGTCGTGTCGATAAATAACTGAACAAATGCACCGATACCACGGAAGTGGCTTGCAAACACCCCAAATTAGTAAGATCAGTAACATCTGTACGCTCCCATTCATTTTCATGCTTGGCCTCACCTAACCATTTTGAGATTTCACTCTTGACTTAAAGACGTCGTCAATAAATGAGTATAATGATGCAAGAGTGTAATGAGCATACTGAAACATTACGGTGAACGTTTGGATGTGTCGAATGACGGGTTATCGACTGGCGTTTCAGTCGTGTAAATCAAACCAGCGATTTTTGCGTTCAGTCACTGGAAGGCGAAGAAAAATAATGAAAATGTCAAATGGGTGTTTGTAATTGAGTGGAAATCTGCGTAGTTTGTGTAGGTATATTGTATACCTGCCTGTAAACATAAATGAGAGGACGAATGAGCTGCACACACACACACACACACATATATATATATATATATATATATATGTGTGTGTATATACATATATATACGCACGTATATATTTCTTATTTCAGCGGAGTACATTGGGAACAAGCTTAGGAAACAACATCAAATAAAATCATTGTAATGTAATATACATAACATATTACAATAATATCATGAAATAATAATCCTTCATTCACATTCCCCGTTTAGCCACTTTACGCAGCACAGGTGAGGGGGAACTCAGCCCCCAGTCACTTCCACGCCTGACGTGCTAGAGCAACGAAACAAAAGATATAAAATAAATAAATGAATACATGATGCAAACAGAAAGGAGCACCAAAAACTGAGTGCGTGGTTATGTCTATTGGCCACATAATGGAAAGATTACATGAAGTTAAACTTTCTTAAGTCTTATGGCTAATTCACAGCTGACCTCAAAGGGGGTTATGTCAGTGGATTCTGGTTCCCGTCGGATCTTATGGGACGTAACCAATATGGAGCTTTTAAGGTGCCCAGAGCGACTTCTAATGATGATTAGGAATTAAAACTGCTGTTACCATGTGATTTAGTACCTTTTCTTACTTCATGCTCCCTTCGAGGTCTGCAAAAAATAAAATGTCCAGTGACGTTAGCTGATGATTTTCATCTGTGACGGACTTGACCTGAGCGAGGAACCGAAATTGGAGGTCATTGAAACCACGGATGACATCCATGCATGAGGCCGAGTAAAACCGCACCCGACCAGCGGTCGGTGCCGATCACGCTCGACTGGAAGGAGGGGGCGGCTGACCGCACCTCTCTAACTCACGAACGGCTGGTCACACGATCAAAATAAGCACACCGTTGGAAACCTCATGACAAGTAGAGCTCGAAACCGGTCCCATTTTTAGTTTCGGATAATATGTAAACCATTTACGCCCTATATATGTTTTATCACAGCCGACTGCACGAAACCGAGAAGCGTCCTGGATCTTAAGATCATCAGGTGATTAGGAAGTCTAGGTAAATGCACCAACGAACAGGTAAGATGCCGCAGACGCCGATACACGCCCAATTTCTCTGATTTGTTTAATATACGCGCCGAAACGTTGAGTAATACACGGCGATTTTCACGCCGACTGCCGGCGTGTGCCGTGACAGAGAGCGATATGAAATTAACGGGGATTAATTTTAGCTTTTCTTTCTTTTAGCGACGTACGCCTTTCCATGTAATACTTCTTTATCCTAGTGATTCTTGTGGTGGTTTCTCATGCTCAAATTATGGAAGATATCAGTAGTTATCAGTCTGTAGAATTGGCGCAGCTTTATTCGCCAGAGTCCGTTTATTTCCAAAATACGCATTTTTTTAGCTTTTGAAGCTTCTTGGTGTTACCCGCAACTGTGCGAACCAGTCTGGCCATTTTGAACTCGTTCTGAGTAATTCATCACCGATTTTGACGGTCGTGCATTTTGGCTCATAACAGTTATTCGCGACCTGACCTCAGGACCATGGCCTTAAGTCACTGATACCTTGTTCATTGACGGCAAACTGATGTCTGCATCACCCCAGATTAAAAATATGATAAAAATTCCGTCAAATTAAAAAAAAAAACGAAGACATTTCTTGAAAATGTGGTTGATCCTAAGTTAGTTGACCCGAAAAATTCCGAAAAATCTGAGATAGCGGATTTCCTGCATTCATTAAGATCCCTAATCTTGGAAAGTTTTGTTGTGATATCACGTTAATTGAAAAAGCTGTAGAGCGCCAAACTTTTTTGGACATAGGTCTCCTTGACCTGACCTAAGTCGGACACCTGACTTGACCTGAGGTCAGGCTTTGGCACAAGGTGTAAAAACGATCAAGGAAAACTCACACAAAGTTTCGTGGCGCTGCTTTTGTTCGCTCTCTCGCCATCTTGGAAAACCTCAGGTTGGGCGGCAACCTCTCCCCAGTCGGGGGAAGGTTAAGCGGCGTGAAACACAGAACATGTTTGATACATATACATATACGACCGTAGGCATGAAATGATTTCTTATATGATGCCAGTAAAATGGCCCGTGGCAAACCCTCGAGGAACAGACCTGCAAAAATGCTGACGCCGATTTTTTGGGTAGCGCGTACAAATGTTTCAAGCACATTTATGCAAACTTTCAAAGGGATCGGAACAGTTTTTATTGAGAAACTAGAGAAGATTTCCGGGTTCTTGCGAAGGTTCCCAACACCTGAGTACGTCCAGAAATAATTTCGAAAATGCCAGTCCTGGAGTTGCACCAGCCTCCCCACGTACAGACCAGGCATAAACTATGTCAAAACATCGGCCAAAGGAAACTTATTTACACCATTTGTCACTAGCTTCGGTTGCTCGGTGTGACTGATAACCGGGGCTTAAGGGCGCACCCGCAGCGAGGTCCCGTGACGCTCAGTTTGTTTGGCGTGGTCCGGCACGCATGCCACCTTGCGTTTTGCTCGACGTTTTCGCGGTCAACAGGCGCGAGATTCACGTTCGTCTCCGGACCGCTCTCGCGGAAACGGCCTCTTCCGCTTGCGGGCCGCCGGCCGTCCGGGCGGCCTGCCGCGTCCCAGCGACAACTCCGGCGCCACGAAGACAATCACGGCGATACCCAGACAAACGTGGTGCTGAGCGAGCGCGTCGCTGGCCCCGCCCCGCTGCCACCTTGGCGCGACCGCTACAAAGGTCGCGTGGCGCCAGCCGGCCGCGCGCGTTTGTCTCCGCAGAAATGCAGACGGAATGGCACAAAACCCACCGCACGGCGTGTCCGCGCCTGCCCCCCCCCCCTCCGGCGGGTCCCCCGTGTCGGAATAACGCGTCCTGTGGCGGCGGCGAAAGGGAAATCATCACCCACGGTTAATTGCCCCTCAAAGGGGGCAGGTATCCGAGGTATGAGGCGCCCGGCGCCCTTTGAAGGAGCCGCTAATAAACCGGCAGATGGGCCGGCAGAGACCGCACACGTGCGCCAGGGCTCCGTGCAGGAGAAACAACGCGAAATTTTGTATCAGAATGTTGCGCGCAGGACTGCTACCCGCGGCAGCTAGGCCTGCTACCACAGTATTTTTCACTGAATAGTAAACGTTTGCTTCTGTTGCAGGAAGGCCTTCACCCGAGTGGAGCTTTTCCGGAACTCGAGGTGCCCTGACCTTGGAATGCTGTTCGCTGATTGGCTGCCGTTTCTTTCGCTGTTGACCCCGGTCATGGCGCCTCCCGCTTCAGTTTTCGTTCGGGGCTGGTGCGAGGTGGTGGGCTCGTGACAGTGCGGCAGCTGCTGCATTATTTATTCTTATTTATTTGTATTTATTTCAAACTGTTTGCTTACTCGCTCAAGAGTGTTTGAAATGGAGGGCCCATTGTCATCGCGCATTTCATTGGCTTTTGTTGTGACGACCTGGAGCTGTTGCATTGTGCAGGCACTTCCATGGTAAGGCAACAGCCATCAGAGAAAAAGAGAGGCATACTGGTGTATTTTCATTATTTTCAAAACCGCATGGCTTTTCCCAGATGGTGGCCGTTGGTTTGGTCAGAACATGAGAGGGTTTGAAAACTGTTGGAGAGGGCTGCGATGTGACGGGACTATAGCATTCGGAAGGATCGCTTAATATGCGTGCATTGTGTCTGGAAAATGAAATCTACTTGACAAGTTAGTGATATCTTGGTATCTGGAAGCGTTCCCATGGTGATGTTCTCGTGTCCTTAAAGCGACCTTTCGTTTTCTTATCTCATCTGTGGTGGGTAAACACGATCACAGATTACACAACTGGTTCATCTGCCAGTTATGAGTCATTTTATAAATTAGTCTAAATAAATTGGGTAGAATGTAACTCTGGTATAAAGAGGATGGAGACGCTTGCCCCATCTTTATATTAAAGGGGATTGCTGATGACATAAGGTGGCAAACTTTTCTCACACTTGCAATTTTTATTTTTGTGTCGTTGGAATTAGTGAAATCAAGTAGCCAAATTCTGACGACATTTCAGCAGCTGAGACTAGGTTTGTTTACACCAGGGACCTAAATCTCCTCTCCGTTCCCCACTCCGGCTGGAAACTGGTGTCAGGCCCTCACCGAAAGGATCGGCAATTTTCCTTTGGGGTCGCACTCAGAGACAATGGCAGCTGGCTACTTTAAGGTGTTCTCGCTGTTTGTGTGATCGAGTGTGATGATGGCGCGCACTTGGCACGAGCTGTTCCCGCTGTAGACTGTGTGGTCTGTGTGGTCCGTGTGGTCTCGTTTAGTGCGCCGCACCCATCACTTACAGTTTTTGTGGTTTTCGGGTGGCCTCTTTCATTAACCCTCCGGGCTGTCGCGGGTGGCCGAAGCCCCAGGCGATGGCGAGTTAACTCATCAGCTTGTTTGTGTTGTCGGCACAAAATGGTACAGTTACTGTTCTTTCCTGTTCGTTACTGGTATAACATTAAGCAACCCCATTTTCTTGATCACTTGTATACTTTCTACTATCTTCCAGACTTGTTTGATCAGAAGAAAGTGATCTCCCAGATATGCGTTAGTTTTGCCGTGAAATCCAGGACCGTAGTATTCCAGACCTCCCTAATACAGGATATTTCACACAAATGAACGGATGGAGACCCGGCCAGGTACTGTCCTGGCACGTAGGACAGGAAAAACAGCTGCCTGAAAGCCCTATCCGCCGGTGTCTGTTATAGATTCTTGGCTGGTGGCAATGCCCATCTTGTACGTTACGTGCCAAGGCCATTTTTTCCAGCCTGAACCGAATCTTGGGAAATTAAATGTGTTTTCGCCATCCTGCTCATGTACTGTTACCCAGGCATGCACTTTGAACAGAAAATTATTCCTGAAGCGCACTTAAAACGCGTGCTTTGCGCGCTCTTAACGACTGAGATTTTACACATGACGGTCGCTCGGGAAAGTTCAGGTCAAGACGTTTGTCAGTCAGTCAGTCAGTCAGTCAGTCAGTCAGCCAGTCAGTCCAAACTTCCAGGCTTCTAGCGCCCGAACGTACCAACCGATTGCGACACAAGTGGCACCATCGGGTGCGCCGACTTAGCAGACAAATTGTGGTGCAGATTTCGAAGCGATTCGTGGCGTATGGCACGTGCCACGTGGCGCGAGCCGGACCTCTGCAGTATTCAGTCAATCATAGGTACAGGTCAAACGGCGGGTGCTGTTTACTCAAGACATGGTGACAACATGGGCCTCACATGCTGGTGGGTGCTTTTGTGGTCGGCTCCCGCGTGTGATCCACGTAGCGATCCACCGGCATGTGCTTCGATTTGGAATCAGGAGCCTCCGGGTGTCGTCAGAAGTGGCCCAGTCGGCCGAAATTTGGCGGGTAAATAGACAAGCACTAGGGCTATCGAACGATACTCCACATGATGGACATGGTCCAATGGGCTACGTGCAGCAAACGTGCGTTGCTTTTCAACCTCTGTTTTTCTTATCCGCCAGTTGCCGGAACGCAAGCGGTGTGGTTTGGCGAAGATGGCTTGGAAAGGCGGACGGGCAGCTGGGCGATCAATTTCGATGGACTCAGGCCGAAACGGGGGCGTAGTTTGCACGTGAAGCGCGCGGTGCCTAAGAATATCACCCCTTCTTGATTGCCGCAGAAATACTACCGCAGGGATGGTGGAAATTGGTGGGCAGAAGCACATGATACGTGACAATCGATATATGTGGCTTTTTTACACGTCAGTAGCTTCAGCTTGGTGCGTGCGGGGCGCATGTGCTGAGGTGTACCCCTTTGCCACCCAGTCCTTCGGTTTGGGAATCGTTGATGCTGGAGGCGCCAATTTTTTTTGGTGAGCTGTAAAGTCAATAGCGCCATCCAGCACAAATAAAATTTAGGGCATCAGTGGCCAGATTCCATCCATGTGAGCGTGGAGCTTGTTGCACTTGGGATCCTCCATTTGCGGGAAGTCTGTGGTACCTACTTTATTATCCCGATCTAGATGAAGGTAGTAAGTTTGGTGCACATGTCTGCGTGCGATGCAAAACTTCGATGTCGACCGCCAAACGAACCGTGTAACCCGTTCGTTTTCCTCTAGTTTAGAAACTCCCGGACTAGTTTTAACGGATAGCACTTTGTATGAATCAGACTGCATGCGATCTTCCATGGCTTCACTTGCTATCGGATGGAATTTTCTTTTGTTTACAACATTACTAAGTTCCTTTGTCACGTTCTTATGAATATGTTTCCTTCTTCTATACCTTGCTGACAAAACTTAGCGCGAGATAAACGCTATGTTAAAAGACAGCATCTTGTGTCGTGTCTAATATCCGATTCCTTATAATTACAGGACCCTGGGAAACGTTCTGATGACTGGCATATCGGTGAGTCACATTATTCTTGATTACAGCGCGAGCCGATAAATTGTTTTTAGCTATGAAAGGTATTTCTGGGGTAATGATCTGATGGTCTGTCCGCGCTCTCCTCTTAACAAAGTGACGACTTGTATTTTATTCCCTTAAGAGTAACATTTCTGCGGACGAGCCTCTGGATTTTGAAGTCAAATAATTTCAGTCAATGAAAATGAACAAAAAATGAAATTAATCCGATGCACATTTGAATCTGATATAAAAAAATGTTGCCGTGTCGTGAGTCAGCTATTGTGTGCGCCATCAGTCACCTGTTGTGCATGCCGTCAGCTAGCTGTTATCTACGCGTCTACGCCGTGAGTCGGCTGTTGTGAGTGCCGCTGCCGTTGTGAGTCAACCGCTGTCTCGCCGCGAGAAAGGTGTTATTTGTGCTGTGAGTCAGCTTTTGTGTGTTGTGAGTCAGCTGTTATTTGGGCCGCGAGCCAACTGTGTTTGCCGTGAATCCGCTGACCGTGAGTTTGCTGTTTTGCCTGAAGTACACTTGTTTGATCTTTTGTCACATAAAAGCCCTACCGAGTACCGACCTCCAACTTTTTGAGCCTTTTCCCTTTGACCTCTGGAAACCTGTCTACTTCTGACATCTGCCCCTGCAGTCTCTGCCCTCATGTCTGCATTCCCGAATTATTGACCTTTGATACATGTAGGTACTGATTTAGAGGTCAAAGGTCAGGCAGATAATCCTTTCCGACCTATACGCCCATCGCTAAAAACAATCTCAGCCCTGACCGTCTGACCCCGGCTCTCCAACAAAGACCCTCCTGACCCTCTGCCTCCAGTCCTCCGATAAAAAACTTACGGGCCCCCTTCTGTTATCTGTAACTCCTGTGCACCTGACCTCGGAGCCGAGATATTGAGCCTAGGTCGTGTCCGCAGGCGGGGGTCGAGTTCACGGACAACATGGCGGTCGGACAGCGACTGGCGCACAAGCACTGCCGCGAACAGTTCTTCTGGCACCGCTGGAACTGTCCCACAGAGCACTTCCTCAGGCGGTGAGCACTGGCACCGGACAGCTGACTGGCACTTGACACCGGACAGCTGGACATGCTCCGACCACAGTCGTTTGATGTAATGTTCGTGAAAATAGGCGCAATGGCGTGGATATTTTCTGTCTTCGTAGCTGCGGCCCCCGGAACCGCCGCTAGTTCTAACGGGCATCAGCTGCAGGGGAGGAACAGAGCGTGAGAAAGGCGGACCTTGAGAAGACGAGCGATAGAATCGCTTAATTTCCGTCCTTACCTAGCAGTGGTAAACAGTTCGTAGTTATAAGTTTTACAGCGGCAGTCTCCTAGGATACATAAACCTTTCCATAGAAAATTACATCTTGCGGGAAATAAATTTAGGGAAAGGTAGTGTTTTCTGCCCTTTGATGTTTGCGTCAAAATTCCCAGTTTTTGGACAACGTGTATGTCTCTTGGCAAATGATCACTTGACTTAAAGCGCCCACGCCTGGCAAACATGTGTCAAAACCAGGCAGAAAGTATTGGTACGTCATAAAGCACTCAATGCACTAACACGCGCACGACCGTCGGTCGGCCACGATCACGTTCGACTGGGGGAGGGGGCAGTTGGCCCCTAACTCACGAACGGTTGGTCGCACGATAAAAAATAAGCACATCGTTGGAAAGGTTGTGACGAGTAGAGCTCGAAACTGGTCTCATTTTTTATTTTAGATAATATGTAAGCAATTAGCGTCCCATACAGGCTTGCTCATAGCCGACTGCATGAGACCGAGAAACAGCCTGAATCTCAAGGGCTGTGACTAAAGACGCATAGGTAAAGGCACCAGCGCACAAGTAAAGGTCCGCAAAATGCCGATACACATCTAATTTCTCGGATTTGCTCAATATATACGCCGAAACGTTGAGTTAAAGACACGGCAATTTTCGTGCCGGCTGTCGACGTGCGCCGCAACCGCATGCAGTAAGAAATTAACGGGAACCAATTTTGGCGTGCCTTTATTTTCGCGAGAAAAGCCTATCCATGTAAATTTTACTGATGTTAGTGGTTCTTGTGATGGTTTTTCATGCTTAAATTTTGGACAAATTAATTAGTTACCAACATACACAGTTGGCGGAGCTTTATTCGCGAGAGCCGGTTTATTCCCAAACTACGCAGTTTTCTAAACTTTTTGAGGTTCCTGGTATTACTTACATCTGTGTAAGCCAACTCTGCCATTTTCTACCCACTCTGAACAATTCATCGCTGATTTTGACGGTGGTACATTTTGGCTCACAACAGTTATTCGTAAGCTGACCTCAGATCTGGAAGTCATTGATACTTTGCCCAATGAAAGTAACTAGATGTCTGCTTGGCTCCACACTAAAAATGTTATGAAATATTCTGTCAATTTTCGAAAAAACGACATCTTAAAAATGGGCTTGACCTTAGGTCAATGACCCGGAAAATTCGGAAAAATCTTAGATAACAGATTTGTTGCATCTATCACGATCACCAATCCCTGGAAGTATTATTGTGATATCTTGTTTTCTGAAAAAGTTACAGGGCGCTAAACTTTTTTGGACATAGGTCCGTTTGACCTGACCTAGGCCAACCACCTGACCTGACCTGAGGTGAAACCTTTTACACACTGTGTAAAAATGATGAAGCAAAAGGTACACAAGGTTTCGTGACTCTGTGTTTGTTTGTTCTCTCGCAATCCCAGAAAAACCGCAGGGGGACGGTCAACTGCCCCCCCAGTCGGGGCGGGTTAAATATGCATGCTCCTAGGCGTGGTATCATAGGGATCACAGAGCTTACGTCATTTCATTCGCCGTGCCTATCCAAAAAGAAGATATCTGTGCGCCCGTGGCCTCCGTTTGACCAATGTTGTTTCTGCAACGTCGTTCTGTTTTTGTCTACCTTCCTTCCCTTGGTTGCCCTATTGTCGAGTCACAATATAAGACGTGGCATTATGAAATGGGCGACGGAGCGTGATGGTGTTTGTCGCTGATTTGACGAGACGGGCACAGTTTGGTTCAGACATGTCACACTCTAAGATTATTGCGTACGCGCGGATGGCGTCGAGGAAACATATTGACGATGTAAATGAAAACAGTTATCTTATCCGCCTTAGCTCACTGTTCCTGGAGAGACGATTCCTATGTGTGAAGATGATGTCTGATAATGAGTCAGTGAGATATTGAAAATCATGATTAGTCAGATAATGCCAGATAATCAGTCAGGTTTCTTGTCAAGTAATCAGACGGGAGAAACGTGCTTTTGTAGCTAGAGACAATTGCTTATCGCTTTTCGCTAACGGCATCCTTTCCTCCTATCGGACAGCTTTGGTTTTTACACAGGCACAAACATAATTGCTTTGAAACTGTGGCTCTGCTTGTCATTTCCTTACATCTGGAATATTGATGCTGGAATAAGTGGAAAAAGTTCGGAATATTTCCAAGAAAAACTCGTTTTTAAGATTTTTCTGGCCACAGGAAAATTACCTAATTTTCTGGCACGCTGTTGGTGGGATTTTTTACGCGCTGTTGTTCCTTTTTTAAGAAGCAGCCGTCAGTTACAACGAAAAAGTCTTAACGTTAACCCGCGCCCGGCCGCGCCTCACAATGTCCTTCGCCCGGGCGGGAGGGACACAGATATCTCCCCAGCATCTCAGGTTCTGGGCGTCGTGCAGACAAAAGTGAAACACCAGCAAAGAGAACTCATCAAGGCAAGTCGAATGGGCACAAGTTGGGTCATTATTAGGTCATTATTGAAGTCATCAGAGGTCATGATAAGTGAGACTGAACCCGAGTGGAAGTGAGACAAAAAAGGAGATTGATGCTGTGCTTTTCATTTTGGTCGAATCCTAAGATGGTTATTAACATGCCGAACACATTCATAGAGTGAATGACCAAGTTAATGAATGGGGTCAGGTCAAGCCACGACATAATTCATCCATATTTGTTGTTACTATGATGTGTCGCTCTTTGACTTACCCGTTGGTTTTGGTAACAAGCTGGATTGCGGGTGATACCCATAGCATAGTAAAACACTTGACAAGCATTTGCCACTCCTCTGAAGGTCAACCTGAGTCCAGTGAGTGCAGAGGCCACTGACCTTTGGTGGTCCCTGGCGACCTTAGGCTTATTTTTGCGCAGAATTGATTTCATCGTCCATTTCTACCCTAGAAAACAATGCATTACTGTTTCTCGGCAGGCAGTTTTGGTTCCATGGAAATCGTATGTTGCGGACAACAGACACCTAAAGCGTGTCATGACCTGAACCAAGGTCACTCGTATTCTGGTAATATGATGGTGCTATGTTATTGGCCATGTTTTTGACAATATCCGAGCATTAACAATGCGCGGAAATTGGCTGAAATTTAGGCGAAATATCAAAAACTGCCCGAAAGTGACCCAATCTAGAAACCTTCAGTTTCTCAGAAATCCGAAATGTACGTGTTGTTACGCTGACTACATTTTGTTGCTCATAAAAGTTTCAAACAAATCTATCCAGCCCCGAAAAAGGTATTAGTTACAATTTCTCTGGAGGTTGACCTCTTTGACCTGACCCCCTTGGAACCTAAAATTTTCACACAAGGTGCAAAATAGATAAGGCAAAGGTACTATAAATTTTGCGGCGCTGTGCACCGCCGTTTTTTCGCTACCCTCGGAAAACATTGGGGGGGTTTCCGCCCCCCCCCCCGGGCGGGGCGAAGGTAAATGTCATCGTCATCATCATTACGAGGTCACTGCATTATTTCATGGCCAAGATCAATAAAATCATCAAGACGAGACGCTGTTGTTGACAACGCACCAGAAGATGAAGCGCACACCATAAGACACGAAACCATGGCGGTATGACCTTACATTTGTGCTCCGCGAAACCGACTCGAACTTTACATCTTGTGTTGCTATTTTTTCCGTACTTCGTTTGTGCACGTAATTTCCTGTTCCATTCAAATTTCATCACCCTTTGTCCCTCAGTCTGAGCCCTTGCACTGAGCGCAGCGCCGGAACGACCGTAGTGATCTGCACCGTGCTCTTTGTCGTATCGTTATTCTTATCCTTCCAGACATGTATGATAACTGATGGTGCAAAAAAGGGGCAATGTACGGGGCAGAAGGTGGTGCAGACGCGCAGTCGTCGCGAGGTGGTTTCCTGCGTGGTTTTCCTATATGGCCTTTGACGACACGGGATCGTCTATGTTCAAAGATCCTCAGGGCTCAGGAGGTTCATCCTCAGAGCCTCGCTGTCACACGCGACTGTGCAGTGACGCTTTCAATGGCGTGAATCGTGTGTCTTTCGTCCAGGAACCACCAGCCGGGACTGGCGACCAGGGAGGCCGCAGTGGTGGACGCCCTGACGGCCGGCGCCATCGCCTACTCGCTGACCCGCAACTGTTCCAGCGGCCGCATACCGGGCTGCGCCTGCCAGGCCAAGCCCTCCAGATCAGGTGAGCCCACCGTCAGCTGGTGTACGGCCCGCGTGATGTTAGCGGTGTAGAGGCGCACCTAGTGGCCTAGAGGCGCACCAGTATCTGGGTGCGCATGCCTTACGAGAAAGTGAGCTCTCCTATCCTCACCCTTTAGAGGCGAGCTGTCACATCCTGACACTTCAGACGAGATGGGTTCTCCTGTCCTCACCCTCCACATTAGGTGAGCTCTTCTGTCTGCCCCATTCATAGCAAGTGAACTCTCCTGTCCTCGTTCTTCAGAGGTCGTGCACCTGTCGTGTTCTCACTCTGCAGAAGAGGTTAGCGCACCGTCAAATGATACAGTCGCACACCTACTGATACGTATGTATCCGCACGCCGAAGGCCTGCGGAGAAGGTAAGACCAGTATCCAGTGGTACAAAGACTGCATTCGCGCCTTGGCCGCGCGGTTCTCTGGGACAGGTGAGGTCAAAGCAGGGTGTTCCAGAGGCCCGGCGCAGGGCTGGCCCCAGGCCGGATCTGTGAGGGAAGCGAGGCCGGGATACGCTGGACTGGACGAGTCTGGCTGGACTCGACCTGCCGCCTTGGCGCCGTCAGAATGGGGCGAATGCTCTGAGACGGCGTAAACAAGCTCTTTTGCAGTCAGTAGGGGGTGGCTGCTCAGAGACGGAGCGAACGAGCTCCTTTCCAATGCATTTTCGTCTCCCTAGCCCTTCTCCCATTTGGAGAGAGGCCTTAGAAGCTCCCCTCCGTTTTTTTTGCTCGCCATTTCTAGGGGTTTTGGAACGGGTTCACAAAAATGGTCACTTTTCCTATCTGTTCTGTTTACGCGTTAAGTCAAATTTCCAAAATTTAATTTTTCCCAGGGGCAGAACCAGGTCACGTTTTTGGGGGGCACTTCAGGTCATTTTTAGCACTCGTGAAGGTAGAAGCAAAATAGCTGTCATTAACTGAGTCCTTAACCCTATTCCCGGAGGGCTAGACGGTATGGCCGATTCCCGGCAGGGTGGGCGGATTCGGCCGCCCCCCCCCCCCCCTGAGATCTCGAGAACTACTTGTCCGATTTTATCACAACAAACGGCAATCGATTTGCCGTGACGTGAACTACATTTTTATCAAAAGAAATTTCCAAAATTTTGAAATTTGTGGATACAGGGGGGCAAAAATGTGTAAATGGGGGGGTACTTTTGAACTTCTTATAACTCCGTTGTTTATGGACCGATTTCGATGAAACTGGCATGAATCGAGAGATTATCAATAGGGCTTTTACCTTGGGTCCCCAAATCTGAAATTTTAAGAAAATTCATGGGCGTTCACAGGGTTTCAAAAATGGGAGGATTAGTTTTCTAAGAACTGGATGAACAAAAGAGGCAAACACCCTTTTTTGGCTTCTGCTAGTCATGTTATACTAAAGAAGTATAAATAGCATTACAATGTTTGCATAATGTTAGCATAGGCGGTGCCAGGGACATGAAAAAGGGGGAACTGTCACGGCCACACGTTTCTCAGATCAACTTGTGACCTTTTACCCTAAATGACCTACAGTGACCTTGGGGTCACTTGGAATGATCTCCTATGCATTTAATATTATCTTTAAACGTTTTCGATCGTTTGAATTCACTCTGTTTCAAAAATTTCATTTTATGGCTATTGCGATATAGGGTACACGCACTGACATTTTAAGTCATAGCTCCGTGACCCGACCTGATATCAAACTGAAACTTGGTACAGAAGTAGAAGCCAGCCTTCTACGTCATATATATTCTGGGTTTGGCATTTGAAAAAACGGCGCCGAAATTATTGCGAAAAAATATATTTTAACTTTTGACCCTGGCCTGACCTTGTAAAATGACCTCAGGTGACCAAAATTACATCTGCACATGGCCCAACTATTTAGCTATACATCCATATAAAGTTTTAAGTTCTATCTTTAAAACTCTGTTTTTTGCAGACATTTTCCTTTTACCCTTAACATGGCCAAAAATGGCATGAGGTGCCTCCCAAAATCGTTGCCTGACTCCGCCCTTCAGCAAAGTAGAATTTTGAAATTTTGTCACGGCACGTAGAACGAATAGCTAGGAAAAGCCACCAAGTTTCGTGAGGCTGCGTTAAAAAGCCTGGAATTGGCAAGCAAAAAACCCGAGGGGGGCGGATTCCGCCCCCCTGCCGGGAATAGGGTTAAGGTAGAAAGTGAAACTTTGTATGAGTATACAGGGAAATTACTGGAAAAACATACAAAAATATTGTTGTTGACCTGAGGTCATTTTAGAATGCGAGATCAAGGTCAAATGTGAAAATTTGGGTTTGCGCATTTTTTTATGCTAGTTCTTGTAATAAAATATACGGGATACATGCAGTTCAGCACAGCGTGTTTTAATTGGGTTTCAGGTTTCAATTTGCTCCGTGACCTGACTCCACCAGAGGGGCCCCGGCAGCTACTAAACTTGAGACGTTCAGACAGCTCCTGAAACGACCGAAGGACCTAGAGGATTACCAGAAGCACCTCTGTCACGGCAGAGAGAGACTCATAGAGGGCCTTTGTCTTTGCCTGTGGAGCTGACGACAGGAGGAAACCCGAGATGGCTTAACCCTATTCCCGGCAAGGGGAGCTGAATTCGCCTCCCTCGGGTTTTTTGCTTGCCAATTCCAGGCTTTTTGACGCAGCTTCACGAAACTTGGTGACTTTTCTTAGCTATTTTTTCTACGTGCCGTGACAAAATTTTAAAATTCTATTTTGCTCAGGGGCGGAGCCAAGCAACGTTTTTGGGAGGCACCTCAGGCCATTTTGGCCATGTTTAGGGTAAAAGGAAAATGTCTGCTAAAAACAGCGTTTTTAAGATAGAACTTAAATCTTTATATGAATGAAAAGCTAAAGGGTTAGGCAATGTGCAGATATAATTTTGTTTGTCTGAGGTCAAATTACAAGGTCAGGTCAAGGTCAAAAGTCAAAATTTGTTTTTTTGGAATAATTTTTGCGCTGTTTTTTTCAAATGCCAAACCCGGAACACATATGACATAAAAGGTGCCCTCTACTTGTGTATCAAGTTTCAGGTTAACATCAGGTCGGGTCACGGAGCTATGACCTAAAATGTCAGTGCACGTACCCTATATCGCAATAGGAATAAAAATGAAATGTCTGAAATAGAGTGAATTCAAATGATTGGAAACGTTCGCGGATAATATTAAATGCACACGAGATCATTCCAGGTGATCCCAAGGTCACTGGAGGTCATTTAAGGTCAAAGGTCAGAAGTTGATCTGAAGAGCATGTGACCATGGCAGTTCCCCTTGTTTCATGTTCCTGGCACCGCCTATGCTAACATTACAGAAACATTGCAATACTATTTGTACTTGTTTAGCATGACATGACTAGCGAAAGCCGAAAAAAGTGCTTTTACCTTTTTTTTACTCATTTTTTGAAAAACTAATCCTCCCATTTTTGGAACCCTATGAACGCCTATGAATTTTCTCAAAATTCCAAATGTGTGCACAAATGGTGAAAGTCCCAGCCATAATCTCTCATGAACCCATGCCAATTTCATTGACATGGGTCCATAAACAACGGAGTCATAATAAGTCTAAAGTACCCCCCAAAATTATATTTTTGACCCTCTGTATCCATTTCTTTCCGAATTCTGAAAAATTTCCTTCTTTTGAAAGTGCAGTTTACGTCATGGGAAATCGATTGCCGTTTCTTGCGATGAAATGGGATGTGTAGTTCTCGAGTTCTCAGGGGGAGGGGGAAAGAACGGTACTGTGGTACCTACTATGACTATCCTGAAAACATCCACCGATTTAACATTATTCACGTAAAGTCGCAGACCAGTCCAAACACTTACTCGGAATCACATAATACCGACGTTACGTTCATGACGTACACTGTGTGCCAGTTTTGGGTCCCCTGGATCCGCCGCTGCGGCCACAATGCTGCTTTGACATCTCAGTACAAACAAAGAATATGAATAAATCATAACTTGGATTTAGCAATGCAGATTAGCTATTTTGTCGAAAATAATATCCTGAGTGCCCCGGTGGAGACCCATGGATCCGCCACTGCGTTCATAAAATGTCACAGATGTATCATAAGGTATGAAATGACCAGGTGCTGTGTACAGTTTGGTGACCTGATTCTCGTCATAAGGAACAGAGAACGCCGAGTGCTCTGTCCCGAAAGTGACGAAAAACGGCCGAACATGTCTGTCCAAAAAATTGTCATGGACTCGCCTCTGCTTAAGTTACACACTTCCACTTTTCAGTGTATGCGGGAAGTATTGTTGGGAAAATTTGTTAAGCTTTATCAGTCGGCCTCAAACCGTTCCGAGGTAGCAGGCGAAAACTTCAGGGTGGGACTTATTTGCCCCAGCCCCAGTTCGGAATAAGGGTAACCCTCACCTGGCGGGGGGTCGTTTTAGGACCCCGCGGTTTCCCTCGAATAGCGTTTTAGTGACGAGAGATAAAGCTACGATTTTTTTCCGTAGCTGAGCCAGCATTTGCACACCTCAAGTAAAATTTTCAATTTTTTTTTGTGCGATAGGTCGTGACTTGTGACCTTTTTGTCAAGGCCATGTCAGTTGTGTTTTTAACCAAATCGAACAGTGCATATCATTTGTTGGAAACTGGGCATTGCAACGTTGCATTTCATGCTCCTTTTATAGATTTTGGTGTCAATGACCTGATTTTGTTGTATGGGAAGGGTCAGGCCATCATAGTTTAAGTTAGACCAAACGTGCATATCAAACATTTACGTCAAACGTCATTGTAGTTTTATACGCGGGAAAATGATATCTACACTTGCGAGAATGCTTTATTAAGATCCACTATGCCAGCATTGTTTTGACGAACATCGTTTGACGTAATTTAAAGCCATTTTGCAGGTTAAGGTATCGCTGGGTCAGAGAAATTCGGAAATTTGAAAATTCGAAATTCGATTGTGTCCCTAACAGTGACCTTGAGAAAAAAAGGCGACCACATCAATGATATGCAAGGATAGGATGTGTGCCCACCTATCCGCGAACCAAATTTAATGGCTCTAGCTGGAATGGTTTTCGACAAGAAGCGATTTCCGCACAACGAAGTGAGCGCCCCAGGCGGCGAACTTTTGAACTAAGGTGACCGTGATCCCAAATAGGCGACCCCTTCCCAGCCTGAGGAGAATCGGTGTACCGAATTTGACACGCGTGTCGCTTGCTCGTTTGACGGGTGACCTGACAAAATTGTAGTGGGACCATCATGCCTCTCATTGCAAATTTCAGCTATGATGGCATTTACGTCATCTGGAAGGTGACATGTCGACCCAAAAATCCATAACAAAATCGATTTCTTTTCGCAAGTTTGGACACTATGTTGCCAAGAAAACTTCGCAATATTTCGGCATGGCTGCTTTCAGGTCACTTACCGTGGCCTCAGAGGTCATCTGTTAACATGAAACCGAAAAAAAGGATGTTGTTAAGTTGCTTATGTGACGAACAATATACTGGATTGCTGCGTTGCTCTATCTCTCTTTGGTCAAAAAGTAATAGCGAGGGGCTGGGTCGTTTTAGAGCCCCGCCAGGCAAAAGCGTAAAAATGGCTCTGCCGGGCGAGGGACTAGATGGCCAAAAATGGGGGGGGGGGCATGGTCGCAAAGTAAAGATTCGAGATTTTGACGCCTTTTTTGCAATTTTTTTTCACATTTTGTCTGAGGTTTTGAGGTTCACCCCACATTGCTGATCTGGGACAGGTCAAACACGACCATGTCCTCAACAAAGTAAGGTGACGTGCCATTTTGAGAAATATGTCAATTGGCATGGAACTTACCACATTTAGATAAGATGACAAATGTAACAATGCTGCCATCTTCATTTCCTTGGAAATTTCAAGTTTTTTTTTTGCCTTAGGTCAGGTAAACTTTTTGCCTACTTTGTGCTCAAAGATTAAGTAGATGCTTGGGAGGTTTTGAAATTCAAATGTACGTGGAACTATTGATGGTCCTTGTGTTCTGTACTGCAGAATTTTACCTGCTGACCTGCGACCTGAAATCAGGTCACGTTTTACACAGAATTGTAGACTGAATAGCAGAACATAGTTGTTTGGCTTACAGTCCTCGAATGATTATCTGTTGCAATGTTTGCTTTGAAGCATTAATGGTGAGTGCCTTACGTACTAAAGGTTATCTAATCTCATTTCACCCAAAATGGCTTGTTTTGACCTTTTGACAAAATTGCTTATTTGCCATGCCAGACACCTCGAGTGACCATAAGAGATAAAAACTACACGCATACCAGTCTTCTGTACTGTTTATACAGCATAAACTCTTCTTTTTGGCCACGAAAGTACAAGACCTTTCCATAGCTTCTTACTAAATAACAAAGGTTTTCACGGCGTCAGGGTTTTAATTTTACTGTATCTTGCAGCTAAATCAATCCATTTTATTTCTAGTCCCTTTGGATCCACATACAAGGCATGATAACAGAAGTTTTCTTTGACGCGTCTACGCAGAATTTGACCGAAGACGACCTCTTGTGGCCTTAACCCTAATCCCGGAGGGCTAGACGGTATGGCCGATTCCCGGCAGGAGGGGGGGGGGCAGATTCGGCATCACCTAAGGTCTCGAGAACTAAACATCCGTTTTCATCGCAACAAACGGCAATCGATTTGCCATGACGTTAATTACATTTTCATAAAAAGAAGTCTTCAAAAATTTTGGAAAGGGTGGATACAGAGGGGCAAAAAAGTGATATGGGGATATTTTTGAACTCGTTATAACTCTGTTGTTTGTGGACCGATTTTGATTGAATTGGCATAAATCAAGAGATTATGGATGGAACTTTTACCAGTGGCCCATGCTTTTGAAATTGGGAGAAAATTTATGGGCGTTCACAGAGTTTCGAAAATCGGAGGATTAGTCTTTAAAACCGGATGGACAAAAAAAGTCCAAAAACACTTTTTTATCTTCTTCTAGTCATATGCTGAAGAAGTACAAATCGTATTACACTGCCTGTATCGTGTTACCATACGCGGTGCCAGGGAACATGAAAAAAGGGGAACTGTCATGGTCACACGTTCTTCAGACCAACTTACGTCCTTTGGCCTTAAATGATCTCCAGTAACCTTAGGGTCACTTAGAATGATCTTTTACACATTTTGTATTATCTGAAAACGTTTCCAACCATTTAAATTCACTCTGTTTCTAAAACTCCATTTTACGGCTGTTGTGACATATGGTACGCGTACTGACATCTTAGGTCATAGCTTCATGACCCGACCTGATATGAAGCTGAAACTTGATGCACAAGTAGAGGGCTCCCTTCTACGTCATATGCATTCCGGGTTTGGCATTTGGACAAACAATACCAAAATTATCACTATGAAACCAAATTGTCAATTTTGGACTTTGACCCGACCTTGTGAAGTGACTTCAAATGAACAAAATTGTATTAGCATGTTGCCCAATTATTTACCTATATAAAGTTTCAAGTTCTATCTTTAAAACGCTACTTTTGGCATTTATTTCCCTTTTACCCTCAATAGGACCAAAAATGGTCTGAGGTACCTCCCAAAAAAGTTGCCTAGCTCCGCCCCTGAGCAAAGAATTACGAAATTCTGTTACAGTATGTAGAAAGAATAGTTAGGAAAAGTGACGACGTTTCTTGAAGCCGCGTCGAAAACCTTGGAATCGGCGAGCAAAAAACCTGAGGAGGGCGGATTCAGCCCCGCCCCTGCCGGGAACAGGGTTAATATTGGCCTGACCACAGAAATACCAAGTGATTTCTTTTAGTTACACCGCAACCTTTCCAGCGATGCTTTCTCCTTTTCTGATGGTACTCGAAATCTTTGCGTGGGGGATATCATGATCTCCGACCCGGCCAAAATGGGTACTGAGGCCGGCCCGGCGAGGGCTAACAGGGTCCGGAAGAAAAGGTCGGCAATTGCATCCTGCGTGCCATCCAGTCCATCTCAGTTTCCTGCCCGCGGGCAAATTTGCTGAAGCCGCATGACGTTAGCGTTGTGATACTTTCTTTCCCAGCTGCTGGTGGGCGAAGTATACGACTGTATTGGCATCGAGCCGGGGACGGTCCGGTCACGGGACGAGGCGCCGTCCGGTGGGCCACCTTCAGGCGGTTTCCCGACTGTCTTGTCCCATCCTCCTCAGGCGCCGACTGGCACTGGGGCGGCTGCAGCGACAACATCGACTTCGGCGTGAGGATGTCACAGCAGTTCCTGGACCACGTGCCGCTGGACCTGCCGCTGCGGCGGGCGCTAGTGCGTCTGCACAACAATCAGGCCGGCAGACAGGTGAGCAACACAACACAGCCGTCACAACATAGCAGCCAGGCCGGCAGAGAGGCGGACAACCCGCCGGAAACCACACAACCATCACAGAACAACAACCACGCCAGCCGACAGTTGAAGAGCGCAAGAACCACAATACAACAGCCACAACACAGCGGTCAGTCTGGCAAATAAGTGGGCAGCACGACCATCACAGAACAGCAACTAGTCCGGCAGACAGGTGGGCAACATAATATGACACTGAGCGACAACTAGGATGTCATTTAATCTCTAGCGTGGAACAACCAGGATAACTAACATCGCAGCACATAAAGTAAGATCATGGCACTAATCCTGGCCGCACAGCAACCGGACCAGCAGAGAAAGGGCACAAGACCACCACACACCGTGATTTAGGGGGACTTTGAACCACATTTTGCAAACGTATCATTTGTCGTGGTAAACGAGTTCATTTGAAGTTGCAGGTTACTGAATCCGACCATTCTACTGTTCTGCGCCTCTGAAGCGATCGGCAATTGCCGTATATTGGGGATTTTGATCTGATCCGTCAAGTGGTCATCGATGTGGAGATTAATAAATGGGTTTCATTTGGGGTTTCAGCGTGACTGCCTTTCGATTGCCGCTGAATCTCTGAAATGCGGCAGTGGTTCCCCTGATAACAGGTGCAAAAAATCCTGCAGTAACTGGAGGGTGGCGAAGTACTGGAATCAAGCCTTGGTTAAATTCACCTTTATCACTCCGGGCACGGACAACCCATTTCTAGTGCTTCATTTCATACTTGACGAGAGTTTTCCGCTGAGGATTACGGCGTACTAATCGCTTTCAGCTGCTGAGCTCTCACTGTTCAGGAGCTCATGCGTTACCAGGCCGCTAAATTGGACACCGGCGCGAGGGCCTCCTCTGGGATTCAGCCCACGTGCTGCAAGCAGCAGCAGCGTTTCTCCCGGGGCTAGGATCCAGAGGGGAGTGGCGTGCAGTAGCTGCCTGAGCTGACGGCAGCTCGAGGCGCCAGCGTAGCCGTGGAAGTGAGCCCGAGAGGGGGAGGAGCGAGCCAGAGACACCCATACCGGGCTTACTATAATGTCTCCCGTTTGATGCATTCTTTTCAGGTTCATTCAATGAGTACTTTGTTAGGTTTACTTGTCTATGTACACAAACTTGAATGCCTGCTGAGGAATCCTAAATGTGTATAATGGGTCCTTCAGGAATCGCATTTCAATGCCGATGGGCTTCCCTGGCCCGACAGCAGATCCAGAATCCCAGTTTTGACTGTCTTCACGTGACGGAGCGGGAATCTCAGCCGTTAAGTCTCCAGGGGAACATTGGTTTCCTGTCTGCTGCTGGGTGGCCCCGTAGGATCGACCGTGCTGGAGAAAAGAATGACGTTCTCGGATCGAAGGGACATCACTCCAGACGTCCCGTAATTCATCTGCCCCGCAGATTCTTGCTGGTATCCGTTCTCTGCAGGGCGTTTAAGAAAAACATCCGACAGAAAAGCCGCTCAGCGAGGCGTGCTATATTAGTTTGTTGACATGAGAAGACTGAATGCCGTTTGCGTTCCATTAATCTAGTTCTCCCAACTCCACCATTTGCCATGAAAACCTTAGTGTAAGCTGACTGGTGGCTCACCATTGCAAAGCTAACAAGCTAGGAGAAAACATTTGTGGAGTTTCCACAGACACAAAATGGGATTCAGATATATTCAGTGTCATTTTTGAGTACACAGGAATCAGAAATTTTCTCACACATCCCGCATAAGGGCGTTTTTACTGCCTTTCAAATAATGTTATAAATAAGGTTAAAATACATTCTGCCCGTGACCGACATCCGTTTTAAGGGCGCCGTTGTTTAGTGTGAAAGGTGCCGATATTTGGCATGGTTTGGTTGAGGCGGTGCACCACGTTCCAGCTGGTGCGCCGCTCCGCTGGGCGACTGTGCAAGTGTCACGGCGTCAGCGGTTCGTGCACCACCGAGACGTGCTGGACACAGATCGCCGACTTCACGCTCACTGCAGAACGCGTCCGCCGCCGCTACCGCAGGGCCAAACGGTGGGTTCGCGCCTCAGTCCTGACATTTGTTTTTCGTTATGGCAACTCATGGGTGGTGGCTAAAATGGCAAGAGCTGACAAGGATGAATTCATGTCAGCCTGGTGTTTTTCGTTTGGTTTTGCAATGAAAATGTTCAGTTTTATGTTCAGTCGATTTTCTTGTTTCAGATTTCTTTGTGTGGTAACGTGCACGTCCTTGCCAATCGATCTAAAATATTGAAACATTAATTGACTGGAGGAATACTGTCCGTAGTTGGATACTTCATTTTGTCTGTGTTGTGACTCATAGCGAAATATCTCTAATCTCATTATATGTATATATACATACGCACACACACACACACACATATATATATATATATTGTTATATATATAGTTATATATATATACGCACATATATAAGCATCAAAATTTTTATGTTTTGTGCATTATGATTTCAAACCTTCTGTGGCATTTTTACAGCAGGGCCTTGACCTCACAGATCCTATACATGTCTACGCACATGCTCCCGCTCAAATAGCTGATGCTCTTCGTCACACTACATACCCTTGTGGCGAGAAAGCTCACCCAGCTGACTCACCAGTGAGGACACAGCGCAGCTAACAAGGTGCGCACACCGCTGGGCAAAAGGGCCTGACTAAACAGTATCACTCTTCCTCCAGTCGATTGATAGACGGAGCAGCAGAGGGTCGGTCTTGACCTCATCCTCTGCCCCCCCCCCTCTGTCTTGGCAGGCTGACGACAGAGCGCCAGTCTTGACTTGCACCGTCTGCCGCCTCTCTCTCGACAGATTGACTACCCGAGGACGAGGGTAACGTGGTCTCCCCGGACAGCGCGGTCAGCTTTGACGGGGTCCGGCCGCTAGACCTGGTCTTCCTGGACGATTCGCCCGACTTCTGCCGCGCCAACTTGGCCACAGGTACGCCGCCGAGTCCGACCCGTACCCCAGGCACTACGGCCGCCGAGTCCGACCCGTACCCCAGGTACCGCGGCCGTCGAGTCCGACCCGTACCCCAGGTACCGCGGCCGGCCAGGACTACTGGGTCAGGCTGACCCCTTACCGGGCTGTTACGGGAGCGCCGGGCTGGGATACGCAGACAGTATGTCGTGCAGCACACAGCCTCGGTACAGAATGACGGGATGTCATGCAGGAGGTGGCCTGTGGAGTCTGGGTAGGCTGGAATTATGTTGTGCAGAGCCCAACTGTCCCCCAGGTGATTACGCGTCGTTCCCTGGTTGACCGTGTGCTGTCTCGGTGCAGGTGTAATTGTGTGCTGTGTGGGTTCCGGGTGCAGGTGTGACCGGCTGACTGTTCCTGTCTGAGTGCGTGACCGGCTAACTGTGTCCTGTCTGGGTACAGATGTACTATCGGCAGAGGCCGGCAGTGCTTCAGGAGCAGCGGACTATGACTGTGTCCTGTCTGGGCGCAGGTGTGACCGGCTGACTGTGTACTGCCTGGGTGCAGGTGTGTCCGGCTAACTGTGTGCTGTCTGGGTGCAGGTGTGACCGACTGACTGTGTCCTGTCTGGTTGCAGGTATGGCCGACTGGCTGTCCTATCTTGGTGCAGGTGTGACTGACTGACTATCCTGTCTGGGTACAGGTGAGACCGACTGACTGTGTTCTGTCTGGGTGCAGGTTTGACCGACTGACTGTGTCCTACCTGGTTCAAGGTGTGGCCAGGACTGTCCTGTCTTGGTACAGATATGACCGACTGACTGTGTTCTGTCTGGGTGCAGGTATGACCGACTGACTGTGTCCTGCCTGGGTACAGGAGTGGTCGGCTGACTGTGTCCTGTCTGGGTGTAGGTGTGGCCGGCACCAGGGACCGGCAGTGCTCTAGGAACAGAGGACCGGCCGTCTCTCCTGAGGAGCGGCGTAGCTGTCGTACACTGTGTCGACAGTGTGGCCGCAGGGTGCGACGACAGGTGGTCGACGTCAAGACCTCGTGCAACTGCCGCTTCCACTGGTGCTGCCACGTCACCTGCCAGACGTGCACCGAGAAGGCGTACAAGTACACCTGTCGGTAGCTGGGGAGGCCCCCGAGAGATGGCAGCACCGGAGAAGTTTGCAGGGACGGCTTGTGGTAGTGACGAAGGACGCCGACAGGTGGCAACAGAAGAGATGCGTTTTACTTCGGTCGACCGTGTTGGTATCTGCGTTTGAAAACGGGGCGTCAGTAGTAACTGGTCGCTAGTGTCAGCTGAGACCGGCAGGTGGCGGTATCGGGAGAGGGACTCTAGTCGCCTATAGATGGCGTAAGTGGTGGTCGGTGCCGGATTGTTTTGGAAATTCTTTGAACTTAAGTTTTTGAACTTCTTCTTTGGGAAGAAATTGACCTTCATCGGAATGCTTCAGCTCAGTTTTCGATATCCATGGACAAGGTGTACTGCTCCGACCCTACGCTGACTTTTTAAGTTCGATGAAATTTAACAGAAAGTCGGACATAATTAACTGTTTAATGACACTGATGATCCCGTCACAAGCGTCCCTGGCGTAAATCATTGCACTAGACACATGTGAAGTATCCATTTTGGCGTTTACGAGATGCAACCTGCAATTAAGTCAATAATTACTGCGATGATTTTTGGGAGACAGATCGAGCAGGTACTCACTCGCCCCGATTGTGTTTCAAACATAGAAAGAGACCATGCTCACGCTGCTGGTCTCGATTTGGCCAACGGAAAGCTTTAAGCAGCAGGGCTGCCGGCAAGGGCTAGTATTTTACAGTAGTGTACTGCGAGAGATTCCCACATCTCGCATAAAAGTATGTGTGCTGTGTGTTCGTACTGATTTTCTTTGGCGTCGTTCGGTGTATTTAATGCTGCGATTGCTTGTATTTATTTTTGTGTACTTTTTATTTAGTTGTAACTACGAATATCATTATGCCAAGGCTTCTTAGGCGTAAACGGTATCAGAAACCCCTCATTGCAAACTATTTAACCATTAAAAAATTTGGCCTCGGCACTGAGCACCACCGCGCTCTGACCACAGCTGACGCGTTTAGTACATTTGCGATTACAATTACACTAACGAGATGGTGTGGGCGGCATCACCCGGATTCCGCGAGAGACAATCTCGTATCCTGCCAGGATTCATGGACTCCGAATGTGACAATGACACCTGGAGCGCTGGCGCACTATGACGGTTTCCTGAGGCATTTGGGGCTGGTCGCTGTCAGTTGTAATATACACATTCATCTGAGTCCGTTTGTGACTGGACTGGGCCGCGCGAGATTCACTTCGAACCACCAGAAGAGAGACTGGGTCACAGTCGCTCTGGCACACCAATCGAATCAGATCCAATACACCGGATTATGAAACGTGATAAAATAATCCGGGGGACGGACCACGTGAACGACGTGAATTAAGGTGATCTGGACAACCGCGCAGTTGCCCTGATGACGGCTATGCTGGGAAGAAAAGGAAATCTTAGGAAAACAATTTAAATGCGATGCTTATGGCACAAAGGTGCGAAACTGCGGGCCTGGGCTATATCATGCTGGTCCGTCTCTGTCTGTGTCAGCGTCCTGTCAGAGCGTTTGGCACGTATTTTGTCGTTTCCAAATGAGAACAACAAGCCATTGCAGGACTGTCAGACATATGTTTTGTGTTTAATCTTTTTTACACGTTAGCAGTCCCAGACTTGCTAGACAGCTTGGCCTTTTTGGTTCGATAAGCAACTCGACCCAATTGTTTCTAATCATTTATAATCAGGTAACTATTTTCTCCAGAAAATATGGAAGCGATTCAATGTCGGTAAACTAAATCGAGTTTTCCAACATTCGACACCAGGCATGAAAAAATCCAAAGAAAGATGGCTGCCAAGCCTTTCATCGGACCCCACCTGTCACAGTGCGCTTATCATCTGATCTGGCGTGTCAGGTATACGGCAGGAGGGGACTAAAACTGAGGGTTCTAAATTACGTACTGGAACGAATAAGTCAGGAATACCTCGAGTCCGCGACAGATCGCCAAGAACTGGAGGTCTTGTTCCTGAAGGTGATCGATTTACCGCGCTCTTTTCAGATCCGTGACTTGTTCGCCAAGTCCCTGAAGATCCCCGCGCTGAAATTTCCGTCGTGTGATAGAAAACAGGCGACGCATATGGCGCTGTGTACAAAAAAGCTTGTTTTTTACTGAGACACAGAAAATCATGACGCAGTGATCCGGAGAGAAAGGTCAGTTCCCCGCTATTTAAAGTTAGGAGAAGACACGTCCCCCTGTACTGTAATAATAATGATATGTAATAAATATATAAGTATACATAATAATATATAATATATATTTAATATACATAAATTTATGTAACAAATATATATTATAATAATAATTACTGTAGCAACGTCCCTGTTCAGGTCCAGAGACCAGTAACACGTTAAGTATTGTCTTGATCAGTGTCGGATGCTGTGTTCGCTTGCAGAGAGCTGAACAAAAGAAGGAAGGAATATGCCAGAATGCGTCGGATGCTGACGCTTGATAATCGAACCTAATCAAACATTTGAAAACCCTCTTGCACTGGGATAGAAGTAGTTGACTGTAACGTTCAGGGTGCTGTTGTGTGAAGTTTCGTTTTCAAAGCCTCAAAATGCATTGCAAAAGTGCAGAGAGAGAAATAATAATCCTGTAGTTTAAGTGCTGTCAGGGAAAGGGCTCTCATAAATCAAAGGAAAAATGCGAGCGTGGCAAAATCTTTCCGCTCAACGATTACTGCCATCTAGTTCCTTCTGGAAAGCACGGCGAACAGTTCCACTCGAGTTGCTTGAGTTCAAGTCACGTCTTCCAATTCAGCAAACATCATTCTGGCAGTGATGGACCACGAACATCTATCACACTTTCAGTTGAAATACTTCAAAATGTATTTCATACAAATAAGACAGATAAAACGTGGACATCTAAACCCGACTGGTAATGCCCTGGTCAAGTTCAGAGCCCAGCGCGGAAACCAGCATCACAGCGACGATCAATTCTCTTCGCACAGCCACAACAGATATACATGGATCGCGATAGAAAAGCTACATCAAGCTGACCAGCAAATGTACTGGGCGCTGGAAATTTTGCGCGAAACATGGCACAATGCACAGAACGCGGCAAACGCTACGGCCAAGTGGGCGCAGGCGACAAACGTGGCGCAGAGCACAGCGCAGCCACACGCGCAGAACACAGCGTGGAAACCAACGTCACATCGACGATCAATGCTCTTCGCACAGCCACATTAGATAAGCATGGACCGCCATAGAAAAACTACGTTAAGCTAACCAACATACTTGTAAGCGATTCACGAAATTTGGTTTCTGATGACTGAATGAAAATGAAAAACATTGATTCCGATCCACAACCAAAGAAGATTATTCCGATTCCGATTCTGATTCACACTGGCAAACAGCGAATTGATTCGATTCAGATTCAAAACCATTTTTAACTGCAAGGAATCCATTCGAATCACGATCCACTTTTATGCTATATAGCAAAAAACGAGCCCGTTTTTCTTGTCATAAATGCAGTACCCAAGTCCTGGGTTCTTATGCTAAGGCCTGCCGTAGACCAGAGGAGAGTGTTGGGGAAGAATGAAAAGTCGATTATAAACTTAAATCGGTTCTGATGACAACCATTTTCAACTGCAAGGAATCGATTTGATTTACGATTTAAGATCCACGATTCCATTCACGATCCAGTTTTATGCCAGTGAACAAAAACCGTGCTAGTTTTTTGCCATTGCCATAAGTGCAACAGCCAAGTCCTGGGTTCTGTCTTATGCGAAGGCCGGCTAGAGATCATAGGACAGTATTAGGGAAGAATCAAAAGGTGCATCATGTGCTTCATGATATTTTCGTGCATGGACATTGTACTTAGGTTACTATGGCGAAATCCAACTTGCAATGAGTGACAATATTTCAAAAATCTCATCGTGTAATTACGTTGGTGTATGGGGTAAAGGACGGGGTTAAACGATTCATCAGCAATCACCCAGAAATAAAACTTCATATAATTATCTGTAACAAGAAGTAACAACAACGCAGGGAACATCTAATTTTTCCATGGTATAACTTTAATTTTCATTTTCTTTCATTTCGATTTAGTATCTGTTCTCGATGCTGATGGACCTCATGATTATTGTTACAACAAAGTACGCATTCAAATGAATTAGGATTTGGGAACCGGTTCCCTGAATCAATTCCCAACAATCTTGTGAATCGATTCATTTCGGATTCTTGAGTCAAAAGATGCTTCTGATTCGATTCACAGATGCTGAACAGTGAATCAGTCCTGATTCTTATTCACGAGAAGAGTTGATGAATCGGGATCGATTAGGATTCCATTCCGAATCGACCACAAATCTGCTTACCAGTAATCGTATCTGGCGCCGAAAATTTGGCGCCAAGCACGACGCGGCGCACGGAAAGCGACAAACGCTGCGACGAATCGGACGCAGGCGACGAACGTGGCGCAGAACACAGCGCAGCTAACATAGCGGCGGAGAGATCGCACTGATCTGGAGACGGCCGGCAGCCAGCTGGCGGCTCGGAGCGGCGGAAGGCGAACGGAAGGGAGCTGTTCGGTGGCCAGCCGCCTGAGGCCAGCAGCGGTGCGCGGTGCAGTGGTGGGGCGGCGAGATGGAGGCCCCCGGTGGGGCGATGGCCGCGGAGCGCAGTAATGCCGTGTCGCACAACAGGGACGTAATAATGCCGCCAGGTATGCCGAGACGTACAAATTATGTGAAGCTGAGGAGTTGAGACGCAGTACTGCCGTGAGGTATGGAAGGACCACAGTAAACAGCAGTGTTGTAAGGTTATTTCTGAAATTTTTTCTGATGTTGTTGGAATCACATTATATCTGTTTATTATATATTTGTGTTATCGTGCATATGAATTTCAGTATTAATTTTTCATCTCAAGAATATATCCCAGAATTTTTACAGGGACGAAGAAATTCTGGACAGCGCAGCACGGGTACGCAGCACTTCTGTGATGTACGGCGGGATAGCAGTGCTGCTGTCGGGCAGTACGGCGGGTGCAGCAGTGCTTTGCAGCGCATCACTGCGATGGTGGCACCCGCGACAGGGTGGAACAGCAGTGTCCCCGGACTACTGAGGACGGTACATCGGAGATCTGAACCACAGCCGACCAACGACACAGAACGGACGTCCGGTGAGCTCAAGCGCTGCCGGCGCCTGCCGGTCCCACCGGAAACTGGACCACCTCCTTCTTAAAGAACTGCCAGGGTACCCTGGACAGTCTGCCGTTCGGCCTATGTGGGGCACCTGGAAAAAAGAAAATGGTGTCAGATGACGGACAGAAAAATTCTGCTGGAACATCTGTGTACACAAATTTGCGCAGATGTGGTATGTTCGGAACTGGCTGACGAGATGGAGGCGACTGCCAGTCAGACATACTGCCCGTCCGCCATATGTGAATGATGAAACTGACTATAACCGTGCTCAAACACAACAAAGAAAGTCACTTTTTCTCATCACTTGTGAATGCAGTCGCGAAACCGATCAGGAGCAGGCTGCTCAAAGACTGCTCTTAGATGAAAACCAGATCAACATGTTGGATCTTTGTCTGATTTACATTTTTACATTTGTTATACGTCCGTATTTATTTCTCATGATTTACGAACATGTCTATGACTTTACTTTTTTGTATTTTACATTATATTATGTTATATTTTTATTTATTCGTAATATAGATCCATATGTTTTATTTGTCATGTTCTTTGCCGTATTTACATTTACGTTCATATATTTACATTACATTACGGACGCCACCAATTTCACCCGATACGCTGCAGCAGACTTACGGTCAGAGCCGCCCAGTGGAACAGAGACCGCAACAACGGCCGCGTGGCAACCGTTCAGACAGCATTGTTTACCATGCATCGCGGGAAAATGGTGATATCCCTGCAAAGGAGCAGTGTCATTCATCAGCAATCGCTCGCAGCAAATCTCATCATTGTCCGTGCTCAACTGTCATTCATAATGAACATAATCGTAGTCGCAACAGAGGCGATTATTCATCGCATCAATATTGATCTCCCGTTACTTTGGATAACTAAGGACGTTAAGTGGACAGAGAGAAAGAGAAAGAGAAAGAGAAAGAGAAAGAGAAAGAGAGAGAGAGAAAGGGAGAGAGAGAGAGAAAGAGAGAGAGAGAGAGAGACCAGTTAAAAGCATAAAGCCTACTCCTGTCTCCCTAGACGTTTGATGAAATGGGCGGGTAACTGATCGCAGTGACATGTCTTGCAACAGGCACAGATCAAGGGCGGGAGAGGGGCGCAATGGGGACAATCGCCCTCAACAGGCCTGAGAGGGGCCCCTCAGACTCAAAAGGGGCTCTGAAGGAGCCCTGATTGAGCTCCACGGAGTCTGTGAAAACCTGACGAATTCTTGATGCAGTCAGGGGGCCTTTGGGAGGGACAGATGACCCCTGAAACGGAGAGAAGTGCCCTTGAGGTTCCCAAGGGGTTCCTGAGATCACAGCAGAGCTCCGACAGAGCAGATTATGCCTGAGACCGCCAGAAGTCATAGGGTCCCTGAGACGGCCAAAACAAGGACAATGAGTCTTTGGGATATAAGCATAGAGTCCCCTGAAATGTCACAGGGGCGCCGAAAGGGTTCCACGGGCCTGTGATAAAAGCTTGAGGCTCCTGATGCAGTCAGAGAGCCTCCAGGAAGGTGAATGAGATCCTGAGACGGCGAGATGGCCCATAAGATGGATAGGGGTGGGCCTCTGAAACTCTCCAAAGGCCCCAGAGACCACAGGAAAAATCCCAACACGACGAATTGTCAATGAGTCCGCCAAAAGTCGCAGAAAACCCCTGAGACGACAAGAACTTAACAGGGTGCCTGGCAAGGCATAAGGAGCCCCTGGCCAGCCACAGGGGCCCCCTGAACAGGAATTCATTAGCGACCTCTTCACCCCCGAGGGGCGCCCAAATCGGCTACACTGGTCTTTTTAAAACCCCAGGAATTCTTAACGCAGTATGGGAGCCTCGGGAAGGTGGGGTGAATCCTGAGACAGCAAGATGGGCTCTTACACGGCAGATGGTCCCTGAGACCGCCACACAGGTCGGAGAGCAGCAAACACAATAAGACGGTATGGGGGCCCTGAAAGGCCAGAGGTCCCCCGAGCGTGTTAGGCGGGCTCCTGGCACGGAAATGGTCCCCTGGGCCTTCAAGTGAGGCCCGTCAACAAAGGCTCCTGTTACGGCTAGAGGGGCCCTAAGACTGCTAGATGTACCCTATGTAACAGAGAAAGACCCCTGATACAGCCATGGAAATCACCGAGGACGTCCAAAGGACCCATGAAATGGCCCTGAAATGGCCAAAGGCTTATTGTCACTGCCAGAGGGCCCCTGAGACGGTAAAAAAATGTTTCCCACAGACGACAAGAGGGGCACCTAGGACAACAGGGGTTCACAGAGACTGCTAGAAAGGGGCCTTTTGATAGCAATCGGCAGAAGGGGCCCCTGAGACGACCAGAAGGGCCGCTGGAACTACTAAGCTTTGAGACGTCCAAACAGTTTCTGAAACGGCCAGAGGACCTATAGGACTGCCAGAGGTGCCTTTGCTGTCAGGGCAGAGAGAAGACGAAAAAGGACAACAGAAGGGACAACAGACAACAGAAGAGACAACGGAAGGGAACCTGGGATGGCTTAAGCGCCCCTGAAACCGCCAAATGGGCTACTGAAAATGTTCGAGGTGACCCTGAAGCTGTCAAACGAACGCCTGACACCTCTCAAGGGACGCGTGAAACTGTACCTGAGGTCAGAAGAGGGCCCTGACATGGCAGAGAGCCCGAGACCACCAAAAATGTAACTGCAAGAGGAAACCTAGCCCAAGTTGGCAAAAAATTTCCAGAAACCACGACGGGCAGATAGGCTCCTGGGCCAGACACAGACATGATATTTCAAATACAAGGAGGGACGCAGCCGCCTAAATTCCCGCTGTTGTTATCATATTTCGGCGGCTTGGTACAGAAACAAAACGGAAATTGAATTTTCTAGGTTACTTTATGGTATAAAGCGCAAATTTACATGCAATATTTGTCCCGGACCCGCGCGGATCCACGCTTTTTCATATCTGATGGACAAAAATGTGGAAGGCCGGCCGGGAGAGGGCCCGCATTGACCACTGCCCCCTTCCCCCCGCATAATCCCGGATCCCCCCTGTTCTGCGCGGCAGCAAATAATGCATGTTTGACAATGCCCTGTTCGGATAAAATAACCATCAATCCAAAGAGCGAAATAAAAGCCAGCAAGACGCCCGCCGCCGACACTATGGCGGAATTCAAACAGCAGCAGAGACAAAGACAGGTCTGCATTAATAAAACGGCGTCCGGATGTGCCGCAACCGGCCTGACAGACGAGCTGCCAGTAGACAGCTGAAAACATCGTTTGTCTGTGGACGCCCAACAATGGCGTTATCCGACAGTGGCCGCCAATGGTCTCTGGTGGGAAAGGTCCGGATGCCTGTTGCAATGCGATGTCTACCATGCAAGAGTTTTAGAAGTGTGTTTGTTTCCGGAATGGTATAACACGTGTCAGCCAGGATTTCGCCTGCCAAACGGCTATCAAGATATGGCATGTGACCTTAAAAATGGTTGCTTTATCATACTGCGCCGTATAATTTTACGAATATTTTCCAGGCATTAACCAAAGCTTAACTATAGCCAGCTGAGGGAAGCTAGCCATACGTGTCTCCTTAAATTCTGGTAAACAATTTGAGCAAGGACTCTCAGAATTTGCGATAGTACACGTTACATACTTTCCACTTTTCCAAAAAAAAATCCTTGTTCATACCAGATGTTCCCCATGTATGTCGTGATTTTCAAGGATTGTGAGCGCCACGAGCCACATTTTGGCTTCTTCCTCAGCTGCCTGCCGGGATTTGTGGTCACTTGCTTTTAAACACGACGATTTGGACATAACCTTGGTAAAACAGCTCGTCTTTTACAGTTCGCGATCTTTCGCAAGTTATGTGAGGCCACTGACTCCAGCGGGCTTTGGCATGACCTGTGTTAATGCATCAGGTGATTTTCACCAAGGAGGTCATTTATGCCCGCTACTTAATCATTTTATTAAATACAAGGGACAAGGACCAGCGCCATAAGGGTTTACGTGACATGAAAAGACATATTACATCGCGAGGTCATGCTAGACATGAGTTTAATCAGAAAGCAGGTTTCACATTAGTGTTTGTCATGCAGCTGATACGTGCCGTCCAAGAGCTGCAAAAAGAAATGGCATGACGGTGGGACAGGGGAGGGGGACTAATCGACTACCCTCGTGGGGCGAGGGTCAAAACACATCCACTGCTGAAAATGGTGCTTTCCTCTTAGCCAGAGTCACTGACCTTCCACCGCGGACGCGCGGTGCATCTCTGGAGCGGTACCACGCCGCACTTCCGTGGCGGACGAGTGGGCGCCGATTGGCCAGCGGACCGTCTGACGTCAGCAGTGGGTGGCTGATGCGCGAAGCAGGCTGGTGAATGCAGTGCGCGCCGCGCTGTGATTTGCCGAACTCAATGTCGCGTCGTGCCGTCTGGCGCCGCAGTGACGCCGAGCTGGCTACCGCGCCGCTGCTCGGGTGCCACGTGATCAATTGACTGCACAGGAACGACACCATGTTAGGTTCGTCTGTGTGGGGCGCAAGAGACAAGGGAAGTATGTTCACAATGCGGTAGTGCAGTCCGGACTGGTGAAAGCCGTAGGGTTGTCCTGTTTGCATCACGTCCTTAGACCTAGAATTCCACTGACGGCGTGACGATAAAAACAAAACATCACTTTCGCAGCAGGGTGAGTATTTTCGTCCAAAATGGGCAAAAGGGAGATGCTTCTTGTTGTCCCGTGTTTTGAGATACGGTGCTAAAACACGTAAAGGTACAACAAACTGCATTACATGACTAGTGCTCTAGTCTGTTTTTTTTTCTCCTCAACCTGCCTTTGGCTATAAGCACCACAGTCTTGAAATCATCGAAAAGGTCATTTGAATACTCGTGCGTTCACATCAGAGTTGACCACGCGGTGACTCCCGCTCGCCCGCCAGTGTCGTCTGAGGCGACAGGTGCCGCAGGGCCGGGGGAGAGGGGGGTGATCGGAGGTCTCACCTGCGCACCTGCATCGAACGCGAGCGCGGCGTATCCCGCCTCAGGCTGGAGCTGGAGCTGCGCCACTCGGTTGCCGGGCGCCGCTGCAGGGACTTGAACCGGGCCAGACGGTGAGAGCTGGAGCCCTGGCTCGAGCCGCTGCGCTGGATCAGCCGCCGCACCTGGGAACGGCGTGACGTCACATGATCAGCCGCTGATCCTGGGGGGCGGTGTGACGTCACATGATCAGGCGGTGGTCCTGGGGGGCGGTGTGACGTCACATGATCAGCCGCAGCAGCTGGAAACGGCGTGACGTCACATGATCAGACGCCGCACCTGGGGACGGTGTGACGTCACACGATCAGACGCCGCAGCTGCGTGACGTCGCGTGACCAGTCGCTGATCCTGGGGGACGGCATGACGCCATGCTGCAGTCGTCACACCAGGGCACGAGTCACGCTGATGAACTCCTCTTCCAGTGATGCAACATTCGCAAATCACACCTTTTGAGAGCCCAACACTGAGACATAAAATGTTCCAAACCCACCGACCTCAGTTCATTCTGCAGCGAAAGAAAGGGAAATTCTCAAGGAAAGATCGTTTCACTCTCTTTAAAAGACTGTTAACCAGCAGAAGTGCACTCCCACCAATATCCTCACAAACTGAGCTATGTTCGTTATTTTCAGTGTTGCACTCCCCCCTCCCGTCCGGAAATTGCGCACGACGCCACCTACCGTCTGCCGGAAGTGCTTATGTGCGATGCCGTAGACGATGGGATTGAAGACGACGCTGCACTTTGCAAAGACGGCCGGCATCGCCGTCACCCACTGCGAGAGGGAGCCGGCACGGCCGAACTGCCCCACCAGCGTCACGGCCGCGTACGGCAGCCAGGCGGCCGTGAAGATCAGCACCAGCACCAGCACCATGCGCAAGATCCGCATCGAGACCGAGGGCGTGCCGGACCTCAACGTCTCCGGCAGCGAGCGCATTACGTCAGCCATCTCCCGCTCGTGTCGGGTCACCTGACGGGGGAGGGAGGGGTCATCACACTGGGTCGGGCCACCTGACAAGTGGAAGGAACATCACACTGTGTCGGGTCACCTGACGAGGGGAGAGACCATCACATCGTGTCGGGTCATCTGACGAGGAGAGAGACCATCACATCGTGTCGGGTCACCTGACGAGGGGAGAGACCATCACATCGTGTCGGGTCATCTGACGAGGGGAGAGACCATCACATCGTGTCGGGTCACCTGACGAGGGGAGAGACCATCACATCGTGTCGGGTTGCCTGACCTCACGTTCGCCATCCCACGCTCGTGTCGGGTCGCCTGAGGGACGAGGGAGAGGTCATCACGTCCTCCGACGCCTGGCGAGTGAGAGGTGGGGTCAGAGGATGACCAGTGCCGTGGAAGGGGGGGGGGGGAGGGGGCGAACCGGGGCAAATATCGTCATGTGTCCAGTAACGACCTTTTTTCCTATACAACCGTGCTTTTTCCGCCGCAAAGTGAGAAGGACCGGCACTCCAGGCCTCCTCTGGGGAAAGCCTGCGGTGAGACGTAATAAGCGGTGAGCTGAAGGGTCAGACAACGCAGGCGCATTGGCGAGTTCCTTCTCTCTCCATTACTCTACGGCTGGGAGTTCCTTTTCTCCCAGTTACTCTACAGCCGGGAGTTCCTTCTCTCCCAGTTACTCTACGGCTGGGAGTTCCTTTTCTCCTCATTACTTTACAGCTGGGAGTTCCGCCTCTCCCCACTAATTGTGTAGCTTGGAGTACCCTTTGTCCCCATAATTGTGTAACTGGGCATAATTTTGTAGCTAGGGGTTCCGCTTCTTCCCATTACTGTGCAGCTGGGAGTTCCACCTCTACCCAGTACTCTATAACTGGATAAAACTGTAGCGTTTTCAGAGCAGGTGTTTGTCGTGCTGACGACATCTTGCGCGAGCATAAGTGGACTGCGTGGGACGTCACCGGGAACAGCTGCGGTACTCGCAGGCACGGACTGACATCCGGGCGCCGGGCCGGCAACATTTCCAATAACGTCACCGGCTGCAGTGTTGTAAAAAAGTTTTTTTTTTGGTAGTACTTGACGCCGAATGAGATTCGTTTTTACTTCACAAAATCCTCCAGTTGCTAAGTTTTTACTTGGCATGGATTAAAAACAATGCCAGACATCAAAATAAGTGTAGAAGTACACAACAGAACACTATTTTAACCTTTATTTTTACGACAGATACGGGGCGCAGAAACCTCTCCACAGCTGGAAGAAAGGGCAAAGAACATTTTGGGTTCATTCTTTCCAGTCAAACCCATAGAAATAATGCTAAATTTCAAAAAACTTGGGGGGCACGACCCTCTGCCCCCCCCTTCCCGCGTCCTTGGACAGACGCATGATTCCAGAGGTAGTTACAAAGGATGCTTCATAGTGGAAAAAGAAATGCACGTTTATTCATAACTTTCTGATCAAAATATTAGTAAATATAGCTGTCACCGATAACATGCGTAACCATTGTCTTCTAATTAGAAGCCTTAAAATTTGTGAGGTAAAAACGAGGTATTTCGACATCTCGGGAAACACACTCGAGATATACGCCTGTTCTACCTGCACAGCTGATCGCCGGATACATTGGTTGGCTAGGTATTTGTGGCCAAATTATTCTGAGTATCCTAACAAAACTACATCGTGTTTACGTCCGAGGTAATTGGTCAACATGAATTAACTGTCGTGTTCGACTGTCATCGACAGTTTCACTTCATAGTTTTTGGTCAGGGTTTACGAAGACGTTTACCCATTTTGCAACAAACTGACGCATCAAACAAACCACCGAGATACAGTTTTGTGCAGTGACACTGCAAACTGCATTGATACACATGGAGTGTTCAGAATAGCTGAAAATAGTAAACGTTCCAAATTTTTGCAGTGTTCTTCGGCGTCTCCTTAAAAGTGACGTCAAATGAAAGCTGGCACCCTAAGTCACACTACAACTTATGCTATTATTCGTCTAGAATTGACTTTTGAAAAGTGTTCACTTTCTTCTCTACAAAGTGGTGAGTCATTTTGATAAATTTTGGGAGTTCCGTTTGCTTTTAAGCCTGATTTCCACTGTCCAATCAGCGCACCTCGCGACGTGCGTTGCGACCTCAGTGGAAGTAGACAATTAGTCGTCACGTTTTCCTTCAAGAGGAAATGCCGATTACAAACTCGGCGCAAAATAAAAAATGCGCACTCGTCCATCGTCTGTGAGGCCCGACGAGACACGATATTTGTCTCAAGACGTGGACGCCTGAGCCCAAGAGGCTGTGCATCCTAACCCACATCAAATAAACAAACATCGACTACGAGGCGGGCTATG
Source organism: Capitulum mitella (assembly GCA_030062745.1). Classification (NCBI taxonomy): domain Eukaryota; kingdom Metazoa; phylum Arthropoda; class Thecostraca; order Pollicipedomorpha; family Pollicipedidae; genus Capitulum; species Capitulum mitella. Next base: position 13,918,148 of record CP099854.1, read on the forward strand.
TTTGCTGGGGCGTGGGCAGGGTTTTAAGGTGTCCATGGAAGTCATCAGGTTGGGTTATGTCATGCACCACGTATAAACCGTGTTTTTAGATTGTCACATTGGTCTGAATCGGCAAAACTAAAAGAAAAAAAAACGATGTACTGGGCAGGTTCCTTAGCCAAATGCACTGCAGTTCGTGTTTTAGATTTTTGTAAGATTGTAGACTTTTCTTATGTCAGAAGTGAAAGTTGAACAGAGCAAAAACACAGGCCTCAGATTCGGAAATATTTGTTTTGTTGCACTTTGTATCTTAGCTCATCATAAAGATATTTAATTCCTTTGGGTCAGGAATGAATGCTCGTATTCTTAACATTCTTGATAATGTTAACTGAGTATTCCTAAAGATCCTCATTTGAAATGTTTAACCCTCCTTGACCTAGTGTCTGCTTTTGTGATAGGTATGTGAGGGCAGTGCGGCGGTAGAAGGACAGGTGCCGGTAGTTTGCTTCCTCGTGGCTCTCAGCTGACGCTGGTGGGGTTCAGTCGTGGTGTTCCGAGAACGTGCCGAAAAGTTTTCAGGAGGACAGCGCCACCGAACTCTACTCAGACGTACCAAAGGTGGCTGAGGTGTGCGAGATTAGCCTGCTACCGTGTCGCTCGCAGTCGGACACAACACGGACCGGAAAGGCCACGGAGTGAGTAAGCGAGGGGTGATCTGAGGGGAGGTACGGCCCTTCTTTCGACCCGTTCAAAGGTCGCACTGAAAAGGAGGTATTTTTGATCGAAAATCTTGTTCCGGTCAGATGCTTCACCGCAGAGAAATGCAGGGACTACTGGCAGAAGCTACATCTGCCTGTTCTAAAGATGCACGGCAGCGCCAGCGCCCAGTCGCTGACTGTGAGCAGCCTGGACGCCGAGCCCAGGTACCTGCATTTCATGTTCCCAATAGAGACTTCAGCCCTGTAGCCCCGCTGATCGAAAAAGCAGAAAAATATTCGAGATGGCTGCGGCCTGAGCGTGTCCATGTTTTTTAAGAACAACTATATAGCATGATTTTTTGATAAACGATTATGTTATATGATTGTTTTGCGGGCAATTAGCTAAGGACTGAGCGTCAGCCATTTTCATTCCCTTTCGCTTTGTACACATGTAGGCATTGCTGTGTTGGTGACTTGGTCGAAGTGTGACTGCAGGCATCTGACCCTTTTCACTGCACTATCATATTGTTTTTGAGCGTGGTTCATAAGGCATGAACTGATTCACAATGCCCGGAACTGGCTCTGTGAGGAGCGGCGAGTCTGAAGAGCCAGCGGTTTATGGGACGGCACGTGAAGCCTTTATGAAAGATTCAGCTCTAAAGATTCGGCTCTAAAGATTCAGACTATATTCTGCTGAACGCTCCATGAAGCCCATAGTTATGATGTTACATTGCAAGGCACGGCCGCGTCAATGCATGTATGCATGTATGTTTTCGTGGACGATATTGAGAGGGAAATTATCAAACGAGGGAAGACGCAGAATAGAGAGGACCATGAACTCAAGACGGCGGGAGTTAGAACGCCTCGTGGCTTTGACCAGTACAGCCGTTTAATCTAACCTACTGTGCGTTTCTTCGACCGATTTGCCGAGTTTTCGTTTTAGCAGACCGCGTGGAACATATTCTTTTTATAATCATGTTGGGTCAAATCCATGCAGCAAATAAATCATGCACGGCAGGATCGTTAATGGCAAAACACACTTCTCCAAGTGACGACTAATCAATGTCACGATTACGTATTATAACTCAATACACATAGCATTATGCATGTTTGACTGTCAGGTATAAATTAAGCCATGGCAGTTAGTTTCCAGGGATAACAATGAATTTTTTACGATATTTGGAAACGTATAACGCTTTCTGAGAAGACGGGCAATATTCAGATGGATGGCTGGGTTGATTGGAGTTTGGAGATGGTTACTGGTCCGGAGTCTGGGGCGCTCATCAGGTGTCACTCGAATGAAGAACAGGACAGGAGAGCCGGCAGCGTCGTGAGGAATATGTGGCACGTACGGAGGCTGTTTCAAACGCTAACTGGTCACAACGGGCTACCTCAGAACACTTCTTACTCCGTTTTGGTTTCTGCGTGCTGTCCAGCGATGAACTGCGATCAAAGAGAGCGCCACAAATATTTTTGCTTGAAATATTATGGTAATCATACCTTAGTCATCAATGACAATAACACTACGCTATTATTTTCTGACGCGCGTAACCATTTTCACCACATGACGACTGGGCAAAAATCGAGCCAAACAGTCACTACTACAATGCCACAGTCACTTTTTTATTTAACTTTTTTGAATTAAATATTTGTTCATTTACATCATCGTGAAAAGACCACGCATTTCTTATTTTCATCTTTTTATTTTGATGTTGAGGAGGGGCTTTTTGTCTGGCTTTTACCTCGCGTGACATGCTGTAAATGTCTCGTAACAATATGAAACCACCATAAAACAATATGAGTAATAATATGAAAACATGGTATAAAAAATAGAACACTGACCAGGAGATTAGAACCAGGACGAGGACCAACCGCGGGACCGGCATCATTTCCGACGACACCACCAGATGCCGGAAGGTAAACGACATTGTAGTTTACCCAACGTATCGACTATCCGACGAGAACTGTCCCACTGAGCCCAGCACAGGAACAAGAGCCACAGAGAGAGTGTGTCAGTGACAGCAGTGTCGCCGCCGGCTAGCGTTGCTGCGAGGCAGGGACGGCGGCGGCCTGTGCGACATCGGTGAAAGCTGTCACCGATTCCTCCTCCCCTCCCGGACCTCAGCGAGCCGCTGGGAGAGTGAAACCAATCCCTGGAGACTGGCTCTTGTGCTGGTGCCGTGTAGCGCCGTCCTTTCTACACAGGCGTCTCAGTAGATGAATGCTTTTTGTAAGGAAGCAGAATGGCAAAAGGTTAGATATGACCAGATGGCAATGCCGCAAAGCGAGTCATTTCGAGACGCAAAAACGCCCGATCCTATTGATCAGAGATGCATGGAAAAACGGGCTTAAGATGATGTAGGCTTTTACTTTTCGTACGAGCGTAATGTAAGCGCAACCTGCACGATGTCAAGTGCCGTGTTAACTGATTCGGTTCCACGTAACCCCAGTGTCATTGATGAAGGCAGATATTTTGCGTGTCTTGCTGTTTTATCTGATCTGATTGGATCGCACCCGCTGGTCACACCTGAATTTATGCCGAAATCACATGGTATGGCCACGTGCTTACATATAAAATGCCCAAGCTACTGCGAAATGCCTCAGAAAACGTCAGGAAGCAGCAGAAGCGGGAGCCCACCTCCGACGACGAACAGGCGGATGGCAGCCTCGCGGATGATGATATTTCGGACACAAATCACCTCACCTGTCTGATGATTGAAGTGTAAGCAATGACGATGACGATGAGGGGAAGGATGAATCCCATGGAGAACAACAACAGGTAATATGATCTGTTGATGATTGTCCGGCTGAAGTAATCCCACGAGCACGACGTTAAAAATCCTGGAAACATTTCACAATGTTACTTCAGGAAAAAACCTTTGCATTGCAATGCTTTGTGTAAACGTTGTGTAAACTTTGCGCAACAGATATATCAAAATGGGACGAATGTCTGATACTTAATCTGAAGATCTCTGCGGACTCAAACCTCACCCTCGGGGATGTACGAGCTCCAACCGAAGAACGGCGGCAGCACCAGCAGCGTGCAGTACACCCAGATGCCCAGGCAGAACTGCAACACACACAAGCAGCTGTCTCAGAGACGACCAAGGAACAAGACGAGTCGTCGTTAGTTTTGGCGGAGCGCTGCGTCTGAAATGTCGAAAAACATGCCTCGATGCGGGGACAGCCGGGCAGCAGACGCTACAGCAATCCTGACGCTGCGCAAAACACGCTCCTTTTGACTTTCTTCGCCAAGAATTTACTATAAAACGGCTTCAAATATTATGGCAAATGTGCGGTCGGTCCATTTATCATTATATGCAACCCGGTACATGAAAGCGCATACTGCCCAGTGAACTCAGGACATGCTCGTAACACTGAAAGCATTTCAAGAGTTTTCGACCATTGGAAAACATTTACATTTTAATTGTTCTAGCTGATGCATGTCTGCAATCCTCATCTGCATGCTCATTGGACGGCATACATCGATGTGATGACCGATTAAAACGGTTGCTGGAAATGGTCTTAAACGCCAATATGCCCTGGTATCC